>PTEX01000355.1:306581-395743 GCA_003342815.1 Eudromia elegans | reverse complement strand
GATAGCAGTGTCTATATAAAGTACACCTATTTCTTTTCCATTCTCTGACAGGATAAACAAATGCACACTCTAATCTCTTCTAAGACAAAGTCATAATAAAAAATATGCTCTGAAAAATTGCTTCTAGGTGTGTAAACACACCACCTTACACAACACAAATCCTAATACTCTCATTGTTAGTAATAACAATAGTACTAATACTTATTACCCCAAAAAAGTCAAAGAACTTCAGCTTTGCTAAACTGTGTGCAGATATCTATCAAAACTAGTCTCAGGAGTGGAGGAGAAGACTTACAATTCCATTATAAAGGAAGAGGCAACTATTGGTTATAGCAATTCTTTTTTTTTTTTTTAATGGCAAAAATATAATTAGCAAAATTGGTCAGATTAGGATCTTATCACACCATCTGTCCATGAGTGTAAATATTGCAGTCTCTGCAGACATCACAGCAAGACAGAGCTTTGAGAAATAAAAGGAACAGAGAAAAAAGTGCGTCTCTGAGTATTTAAAAGGGAAATTGCACTCTTAGGGAGACATACTGAGAAGATACTAATATACTTATTTGAACATCTGAAGGCAGGAAACAAAGGCGGGACTCTGGCTGACTAAATGGTAATTGTTTTAGATGCAATTAAATTTTCTCAGGCCACAACAGAGAGAGTAGTAATTGAAATGTGAGATAATAAATGCCTGAAAGATAGTAATAAATAAAAAAAAAAATATTATTGAAGATATGCAGAAAAAGAGCAGTTTTGAGAGACTTTAGAAATCACATATAACATCTAAGTGGTAACCTTGTGGTCATAGGACATTTTAGTGTATATGATTTCTCTCCTGATATGAGAGAGAAAAGTCAGAGCTTAAGAAAGTTTGAAATTTATTAATAGGTAACAGGAAAGTCAAATAAAGGAAGAAACATTATAAAAAAAAGATAATAACATTGCATATAATTTAATTCCGCTGGAGTAAAATTATTTCTACCCATTGTTCCTCTGTACTTTACCTTGTCTTGATATAAATGCCATTACATTACACTCACCTGTTCTCCAAAAACTTTGCTGTCTTCTTCAAAAAGATCTTTTTTATAAAGCAGATAGACAAGTTTATCAAAACTGAATTTCAAGAACAGTATATTTTGAAAGACATTTTATTCAACCAACCTGAAGTTTAAACATAAGATTTTGTGTGTCCAAAATACTCTTGAAAGCTGATGAGCTTTTCTTTACT
The DNA here is from genome assembly GCA_003342815.1 of Eudromia elegans. NCBI lineage: Eukaryota > Metazoa > Chordata > Aves > Tinamiformes > Tinamidae > Eudromia > Eudromia elegans. The sequence goes on along the minus strand of PTEX01000355.1, from coordinate 394,515 downwards.
TCCAAAGAGGAAAGTTATGAGACTTTATTTGAAAAACAAAATGTCATGTCTGGGTGATTGTATCTTCCAGGCAAGCCACTATCTTAAAACCTGAATGGCAAGAATAAACTATATTGGCATTTCTGAATAGCAGGCTTGCCAAAACTGCCGTCATGAATATGACTGTTGAACCTGTATCTGGTCATGTAATATTATATCTCTATTCCTTGTCTCTTTTTGGTCAGTTATCAATAAGACTTGCAACAGGGAAAAAAAAAATGTCAACAAGTTCTACAAGCCAGCCTGTCAGTGTTGACTGTAAATGACAGTATGGAATAGTAGCAGGCTCTTGAAGGTAGATAAAATTGAAAAGCTGCTTGTAAAAAGAATTAATGCTTGTCAACTGTTTTTGTTTCACATTTCATTTTAGGAGGAAAGATTGGTTACTATGTAATTGCTAAATCAGGTAAATCGCTATCAGAGTTGCAGTCTCTCAGCTTTAGCTTTTACCTGGCAAATTTTAACATCCCCTGCACCTTCCATTTGACCACAATTAAAATATCCTCTTTTTTTTTTCAGATCAGTAATCCCAGTAAACTTTTAGATTAGACCACTTTAGAAGATTTGTCAAGGCTCCAGAGCCTTGGCATCTGTGTCTTTCTCATGCAGGAGGGGCAAAACTGGACGTAGTATCTAGATGTGTTTAAAAAATACTGTTATCACTTCCTTTGATGTACTGGCTGTGCTGCTGCTAGTGCAGTCCAGGATATTGGTGGCTTGTTTTGCCACCTGAATACACTGCCAGCGCACATCCAGCTTACTTTCCACCAAGACCCTTGGTCCCCTTCTACAGAGCTGCTTCCCAGTCATCTCCCAGCCTGCATCACAGCAAGAGATTCTTCCTTCGCATATGCGGGACTGCATTTGTTCTTGCTGAGTTGCATAAAGTTCCTGTTAGCCATTCGTTCAGCCTACCTAGGTTTCTCTCAAGGGTAGACCTGACAGTCTTATGGTAAAATATTGTATGGAATATACATATAGAAGAACTGAAAACTATTTGTTGTTGTTGTTGTGTTTTCCTGATATAATTCAAACTATTCAAGAGCACGTCACCTCTGTATTCTACTTCCTGACATTTCCTATTATCTCACCTGCTTTTCTTCCAGTTCCCTTTCTTCAGAGATGCTTACCGAATGAATCTATTTCACTCTTCCTTTTTAACTCTTGAAAGACAAAATGTTTCTACAGTTTTTGAATGCATTCCCAAATATTTAATGTCAGCAATAGGGTTTCAAGTATTCAGGGATGAAGAAACAAATGTGTCTTAAAAGAGCATGACTACCTTACTCTTTGCTGTTCTTGAACCAAATCTTTTGCAAAGTCTTTTCTGTTTCATATTCAGCGAATTGTATGAATGTCTTCAAGCTTTCAGGAGTTCCTGGAAAAAAAGTTTATTCAACAAGAAAAAGTAACTTTCCATGCAGTTCCACACCTAATACAAAATGGTCCTAAGCAATGCTCAGAATAGGCTTCCTATTCCAGAGACCTCACAGCTCTAACATGTGACTCCTGTGGTTAAAGCTCTGAGTTAGACTGACTTGCCATCATTTTGCTAAGTGTGCTTGAAACAGTTCAAACAATTTTCCAAACCAAATCTTAAGCATGAATCTATTATTCTGTTTTCTTTTTAAAACATCATGGATATAGTGACATTTCCCTTGACTGATACTTGCCTATATTCTTAAATATAATGAAGTAACTAAAGAGGGAGGAGGAATTTGATACTTTTACAGTGTGCTACAAACACACAAACAAACAAAAAAACAAACAAAACAAACAAACAAAAAGTGCCATGTTAAGTCTATTCCAGATGAAATTGTCTTTTAAAAGCTCTACTACTTGCAAATTTTAAACATTTCATATTCTGAGGCACATTTTCTGTTAAGGGAAAACAATCTATTCATAAGCAACTATGCTTTGAAGGCCAGGAGTGTTGCATTTGAAGAAGTGAAATTGCAGCACTTGCAGCAGCTCATGAGAATCACAACAGGCATTAATGGTTAGAGCTCTGTCTTGTTGCTAGGTGAAGACTGACCATCTCTGTAAAATTTTAAGGAATGCTGACTTTAATTTATATTATTCTAGATTGTATTTCTATTCTGATATTTATATTTTAAATGGACAAAGTGTTGAAATAGTAGTCAGCTACAAAACTGCTACAGTAAAATTATTTATATAAAATTCAGCATTATATCCAAAGGGTAAAGGATGGTATATTGAAAACTACCAATATTTCAATTACTCCAAAGTTCAGTTTTAAAACATAAGTTCATTTAAATTGTGTAGAGTGCTACAAAATATATATATTTGTAGATTTAAAATATATTATTTCATTCAACCTATTTCTATCAATGGAGATTGGGAAGGCACATGAAAGTCTTAAAACACTACTAATTACATAGTGACAAGGTACAATCTCTTATTATTGTGAGCTCTTATTCTTTCAGATCTTCTCATTTTTTAAGGTAACCAAAGAAACTGATTTTGCTTTACAAGGAATGACGAGCTCAAGAAAATTTGGAAAGCACGGTTTGCAGGGAAAACATACAGTGCACACATATAAGAAGGTAGTGCATTAGATTGCTTTTTTTTTTTTTTGTAATTCTATTTAGCTAGAGAAATAGCTTTTTTATCAGAAATGCATATATGGGGCTGTAGGTGGCATAGCAGTATAATTCACTGAATTACCTCAAGTTACATGATTTGACATGCATTATCTTCTATTTAACCCTTAAAAATGTAAGAGAAATAGATTTCCTGAGTTAATTCCTATGATTCGTATCACAGCTAACAGTGAACTTTTTTATTTCCTAATGAGGGCAGCATATTATAGCATGATCATTGCCTCACTATGTATCATCAATTTGTATATATTTACATGTGAAAATCAGACTCAGTGAAAGAGGCAAAAATCTAATAAGCTGCATTAAATGAATAATTTATATAATTTATTATTTATATATATATATACAGAAAGCTATTTATTTATATTTTCAATTCTGTTATCTATTAAAGCAATATATAATCTAATAATGTTTGTGGATTAGTATTCTATCACATTCCCAAGGTTTCCAAAATAAGGTGCAAAAAGTCAGGTTATGACTCTGATCTAAACGACTCAACAGGGGATGCGTTTCTCAAGGCAGTATGTATATTCCACCGATTCAGATGGAAGTGAACTCTCATATCATCCACCATGCCACTTGAGCCAAGCAAGTCAATTTAGAGTCAATTCAGTCAATTCAGAGAGGGGAAAAGACACAGAGTAATTTCAATGGAAGAACAAGCAGAATTACTATAATCATTATATTGATATGCAGATAAAATCAATGACAGCATGATCACTGTGTCAGTCCTCTTCCTCATGGTGTGTGTGCAGGGGGAAAAAAATTGAAAGGAAAGCAAGCTGATGCAGAGCCTGAAAGAAGTGGGAACTCCAGAGACATCCCAAATGCATGGGAAGATGTCAGCTTCCTGCTTTTCTTTATAAATGATTTCATAGTTGTCAGATAACTTTCAGCACACTGCACAATATAGGTTGTATAATTTAGTTTATGTTCTTTATTAGGAGGACATTAGCAGTTTTCGTACCTTTCGTTTGCTTTAAGTCAGTAAAGGAGAGAGACATTCATTAAAAAAAAAAATCAAGAAATAATTTTCACCTACATTTATTTTCAAAAAGCTTTCTAAATCAAGATGCAGGGAAAAAAAAATCTACAAATAATACAAGTCAAATGATACTAGTGACCATACTACATTAATCCAAGAATAACATTAAAGAAGATAGCAAACAACACGAACACTGATGCAGAAAATGGTAAGATAATCATAGGTGAGGGAGGAGATGTAAACCAGCTGTCTCATGCTTGTATTGTAGGATAGCTGCAGAAAGCCCTATTTTTGAATATATGATAGGAAAATATATAAAGAGAAACGTGGAAGTGTGTTCTGCAAATGATATAAACTCTCAGCAAGCCATAACTGTTTGTATCTGTCATAACAGCTGAAAGCAGAAACAGACAGAAAGGCAACAGAGAACCAAGATGCCACTGCTAGAAGAGAATTCAAAGCATGTCATCTGTGTCTTGTGTCTGCCAGGTTCAACACTTTAATGGTGACCAATTCATTTCTGGCACAGAAAGAGGGCAATACAGATTAGTGAACCTTACTATATTCATCCTATAGATAGCCATATAAAGAGAGAATCCAGACATTTAATACTGAGTTCTTACATTTAAAATGGGCAATGTATTTGAAAAATACTTTTTGTTTACTGAAGTATGTGCATGCCAGGTAAGATTTAGATACTGATTTAAAATATTACTTGTCGCATAAGATCGATGCTGCTGAAGAAGGCTCCAAGTCCCTTGTTCTCTCTCCAAGAACCTTTTTATTGTGAAATCAGAAAAAAAAAAAAGAAAGAGAGAGAAATGCAAAATTCTTATTGTGCAACCTGTTTTCATGGATAAGGAGGATTTTTTTTTCTCTGAATGGTCCGCTCTATATGATTTCCTTTGGGTTTAAAAGCAACTTCTACAGTTAAGGCTGGAGTTAAAACGATTTTCAGCGTAATAATCTATTTTCAGAGACTTATAATTCTAGGTAACATTTATATTTTCTTTCAAATATGCCAAACATTTAGATAATGAATAGTGAATTTTAATAATCATAATTCATGAGTTCTTTTATTGTGTCTATCTTGGCTACACTGTGGAAAATATGCTGAAGATACCAATAGATGAGCGTAAAAGACTTTTTTTTTAATCTGTGGATTTTTCAATTTTCAGTAAATTGGTCAAGATCTGAATAGATGTTGAAATTTACTCATATTTCACCAGAATTGTTACCTATATAAGGAATTCTGCAGCTAAAAGACATAAATAGTACTCTTCATCTTTTATAACACCAGAGATACCCACACCATGTAATTTAATTTATCTGCCAACATTTCTTGTAATCCTACTTTAACATTGACATTTTATATATTTTTATAGTCAACTATAATCAGAACAGTTTCGTAAAGATTTCTAGGCTTTCAAAGTCTCAAAAACTACCAAAGACATTCAGAACTCTTCTTTAAGCATGATATTACTTTTATAAGACATTCACTTGCGGGTATGATTCTCTGCAGCTCAGCAAATATAAGAAAGTAGACAATATTCAAAAGAGCCCTTAAGAAGTTAAATGCCAGTTATGGACATCCTTGTTCTTTAATTTTTTTTTTTATTTTTTTTTATTTTTTATTCACAAATGTTGCAGAAGCTGCCTTCATACAATAATGTGCATTAAAAGATATCAGTTGCATTAAAATCAGCTACAGCTGGTCCTGTAGATCGAGGAACTGGAATGCAATTGTGTAACCTTAACAAAGCCAACTACAAAGACTTGCCAAAGGAACAAGAGTGTTCCCAAGGATGCCCTGGGGACCAGCCTTACCTGCTCTGAGGTGGTCATGCCGTTCCAGGTGTGACATGAATGTGTCTGTCAAAGCATAGGGGTCCCCATAGGTTGGGCAGGTTGGCAGGCACTCTTCCATAGATTACTAACACCAGACACCAATTTTCACAACAGTTTGAGACTCATGGTCGGTTAAGTGTTCCTACAATAAATAACAAGAATAACAGCAGCTACCTCTTTTGGATTTTTTTCAAGTATACTTTTCTATGGTTTTGGCTGCTCTACCTATCAAGAAGTATAAATGCAAAGGGGGATGTTCAGATGCGTAAAACCAGAAGTCCAAGAAATATATTATACCATTCTATACATGTATTTTTCAAGCACAATTTGATTATACTAGCTCTATTTAAAATTGAAGTTCTTTAAATAAAACTTGAGTGTTTGCTTGAAATATATCTCTATAATGGCCATTTCCTAACAGAGGAAGCTGGATGCTTGTGTATTTTTAAAATACAATTTTATTCTAAATAGTTTCATATTAAAGTGAGAGGTTAATTTATCCTGGCATATATATAACTATATTTATCATTATGGAAATAGAGAAAATAACTTGTTCAGGGCCTCAGAGAGATGCTAGACCTGCCATGATGACATTAGCATTGCCTGTGCATTTTACCTAGTAGGTGCATAAACAAATAGTGTATGATGACAACACACTCAGGGTCTCTCTAGGATGGTAGAAAATGCATATATTCAGCTTCTAATAACTGTAGGAGGCTATTATCTCTGCCTGCTGATTTCTGTAAAATGAAGCAGCACTCTTGGAATATGAAGAATAGCCCCATTTTCATGTTGTGTATCAGAACAATATATCGCACACATTACAACAACTCTTACTTTTTTTGAAGAAGAAGATGACCCGAGGTGGTCTTGTCTTTTTGTGTGTGTGTGTTTGTGTGTGGCATGTAATATATTCTCAAAAATAAATAAATAAATAAAGGCAAAAAATCTCCCTAGCAAAAATTAGTAAATATTAAATATTAGTGTGTGAGGTGCTGTGGCATTTTAACTGTGGCCTTTCACGTACAAGTAGCTTTGGTCTGGAGGTTATGTACAAGGTTACATTTATCTCTTTGCCATGAGGGAGTTAGAAAGAGCCAGTGCTATAGCACAAGAATGTTTTTGGAGCTAGGTACTTCTATTTGACTAGTGCACTTCAAATCATTGGGGATGACTCAGAAAACCTTGTGATGTTGCTTCCTCATGGTTAGTCTGTAATCAAAAGCAAAATAATCATGTCTAAATGTTCCAGAAAATGTTTAAGCATTCATATTATTTTCTCTTATAGACCATCATAATAACAGTCCTTATAAATTCTAATTGCAAAGTAAATATACAGCTCTCTGGAAAAAAAATACAGTGAGAATAAATGTACTTGATGCACAGATCAGGAAAACTTACTAGTTATTTTCAATAGAAGTGTTACATATCTACTTTCTAGAATGTGTTGTTTATTTACCGTCCATGCTTCAGTCATCTTGCAAGCAGAGTCGATTATCCCTGAATTTTGAGCCTCCAGCATTCATAGAACCTTAGAATCATAGATTCATTACAGTTTGAAAAGACCTTGAATATCCTCTACTCCAACTGTAAACCCATTACCACAACACCTGCTAAACCATGTCCCTAAATGTCTCATCTACATGTTTCTTGAACACTGCCAGAGACAATGACTCCACCACTTCCCTGGGCAACCTGTTCCAATGCTTCACCACTCTTTCTGTGTAGAAATTCTTACTAATATCTAGTGGCGCTTCCCATGGTGGCACTTGAGGACATGACCTCTTTCTGGGTAGTTATTACAAAGAAGAGATTGACCTCTGCTTCACTACAACCTCCTTTCAGGTGATTGTAGAGAGCAATAAGGTCTCCCCTGAGTCTCCACTTTACCAACCTAAATAATCTCATCTTTGGGGGTCTGATAAATTTGTAGTTTAATCAATAGTCACTGCCTTTTTCTTCCTCTCAAATGCAACCCTCTAGCCTTCTGTGGTTCCAGTGCTTTCCTAAGATGACACCTGAACTCCTATTAGACCTTGCAAGAACAAAAACAAACAAACAAACAAACAAACTCATAGCATAGCATAGCATTGCATAGCATTGCATAGCATTGCATAACATGATGAGTTCCTGATAGTTCTTTCTTTTTTTTCATCTCTTTGTTCTTCACACTCTGCTCCTTGTGCTATTTTATCCCATATTAATGTGCCTGATTGCCATACTGATAGGATACTTGCCTGAATTTACCCAGCTTTTCCTGAAGAACTGACATTCACACTCTGCTTTCCCTATATCAACTCCTTACTCGGAAATTAAAGATTCCATTTTAAGTATCAGTATCTATTACTGGATTCAGATGAGTATGATCGCATTCATTCTCATTAGATTGCTCAGCAATTACACCCAAATCAAAGAAAATTATATTTCTTCTTTGATTTTCTGTTTCATATTGTGTTTACCCTTTTCTGTTTTTAAGATGGCTTTTAGATAATACTTAAGAAGTGGTTAATTTGCCTGTCTTTAATTTTCCTGACTTTTTGCTGACAATTTTTGTGTGAAAGATGAGGAGGAACTTCATTTGTTTGTTTGAAAATCTTTGCAAAGCTTTTCCGGATCTGAACAAAACAGCTGAGTATGCCTCTTCTTACAAAAAAACCATGATGACTGTGCCTTTTACTTTGCCTTATAATTATAGAACTAGATTTTTGAGGGAAAGAATTAGGTTAATCAAATTTACTGGCTCAATTTTAGCTCAGTTTTCCACCTTTGTGGCCTGCACCCAGTGGGATGTAGAGTCTGATGTGGGTTTACTCAGACCCTCCTGTGGGAGCTGGTTTTTTTACATGGCTAGCTAAGATCCAAAAAGACAGAGGAATAAGAAAAAAAGTGTGCATTTGGGGGAGAAAGAGAAGGGCCGACTGCATTCTCTGGTGTTTAGGCCACTTATTTGCAATGGATATAATTTCCTGTGCTTAGTGTGAAGATGTGTAGACTTACTTTGTGGAAAATAAAGTTGCTTGAACAAGAAAGATGGAGGATACAATTTCATAATTAACTCTATTAAGGAAATGAAGAGTTAAAAGGAACCACATGTCAGAAGACCAATAATTTAGTGGTTAAAGTATTCTTTAAGTGACTTAGAATGAAACCTTTATCTGAGAGAACTAAAGGATGTTCTCTGACATTCCTCTTCTATTTTTGACTGTGGTTTTATTGTCTTGATCAGATGTGCCCTGAGCTAGTCTATTGAGCCATGTAGGAAACATCCAATTTACAAGTCTGCTTGAGAATAATTATGAGACAGTTACTGAAGGATTGGATGCTAAGCATACACTTATAAGTTTGGTTGTTTTTCATGCTTACATTCCTTCACTAAAGGCAACTACATAGCATTTAAATTAGATGAGTGAAATCACTGAACACAATGTCAAGTATTTCTGTACTACAAGGAAATATTTATAAAGGTGAGATGTTCTTATGATATGCCACCTTTCGTCCTAAATACTTCACTAACTGCATTTGAAACAACCACTGAAGGGAATAAACTGTTCTCTACTCCTGCTGTGGGTAAGATACAAAATAATGAGCTTAGCAGCAGCAAGGAAAATGTAGGCTTGGTGTTAGAGAGAAAACATTAGAGTTGGAAAGGAGCTTATATGCTAGACTGAATTGCTGGGGAGGTTGTGGCATCTTCATCTTGGGAGTTTGACAGACATTAGTCAAGTAAATCCCATGTGGGGAAAGGAAAATAGACTTAATGACCTCTTGAAGTTCTTTTCAGTTCTATTTTTCTATGACACTATAAAAAAGTGAATGCTGATGTGGATAGTAATATTTGGTAGATAACCAGTACAGAACTTCTTGTTCAGTAGAGAAAAGAAAGGCAATTTTCTCCAGCATGTCAAGGGATGAGGGAAAAAAAAAAAAAAAAAAGATATATATATATAATAGTAGCAAGTGCAGGGAATCTTTAATGTTAATACTAGATGATCAATATGGGTTGAGGAAGGGGTTAAAATTATGTATTAAATATATTCTATCTAGCAAAGTTCTTAGAAGTACTCATTCTAAATGCATCAGAAGAATGTAAAGTTAATCTTTCATAGAACCTGTAGTTTGAGGAATTTAAAAATTCAGCTGGTTCAAACTGTTCAGACAAAATGGTAATGACTCAGTGCATATTAGGCTTATTGAAAACAGAGGCCGTATGTTTATAAATAATTCTATATATAATAACCTTGTTTACTTATCTCCCAACAAAGATAACATTCTTTTTATTCATACTATTAAAACTATTTCACACAGAAAGCAGAGAAAATATGTTCTCCAGCAAAGAATAAAAACACTACAAGAAAATCAGATTATTTTGTTTACCTGAGTTGATTAAATAAAGTGAAAAAGGAAGGTACACATAGATTTTCTCATCTCCTAATTATGACAAGAGTAAATATATTGAAGATAATCTGAAGCGGTGAAAAAGATAGCTGAGGCTAATCATGAGATATGTTCTATATCTAACGCTTAGGTGCAGGTCCGGTGTCTGAGTTTAGAGCAAAAGGTTTGGTAAGATAAAGTATGATCTTCTACTATGCTGGTGGCTATGCCTGAAACTGCTGCAGAGCTTCCTCAAGTAAACAGGCATGTCTAAAAGTGACAGTATCTTACTCATGTCTTTTTTTTGTTCAGCAGTGATAAACAGAGTGGTTGAGATAGTAAAGCCCTAGAATAACAAGCTCCAGGGAGATGTTTACTCCTAGTGACCACTGGAAGACACTCAGTGTGACAGTGAAGAGAATGGCTGTTCGTGGACTTGCACAAAGGAATGACTTCAGTAAACTGCACAAATGAATGCACTAAACTGTGGTAGAATTATTCTCCAAACAATTCTGCATGTTTTATACTTGCACAGACACACACACAGTGTTTGTTAAAAGGAAAAAATAACTTATTGGGATGTCGGGACAGGGTAATACCTTTGGTAAGAAGCGTCAAATTTCTTGAACAGAATAGTCAGTTGCTATCATTCCAGTGGCATCTTTGGCAGCTGGTTCAGATGAGACTTCCCAAACTGCTGGTCTGCTCAGTTATCATAATCCAGCTGACCTGTGGTCCTGCACAACCAACCTATTACATGCATCGTTATTGATTATCTTAATTACAAGCAAAACATATCTTAAATATCTTCACTATGTGCAAAAGAATATAGTATTTTTATTTATTTATTTATTTTTCATCCTCAGGAAGAGTTTTTATTGACTAATTATACTGGCCTTATTTATGTACAATTGTATCAGTATCTAGGAAAGGTACTTGAAAGTACCTGGAAGGAGCTAGATTCTCTCCCAGGATGCACAACACAGTTAAACATACAAAATGACCTATGAACAACAGGAAGTTGTCTTGGAAAATTCCCTAGGAATGTCCAAAATACCCACATTTAAGGGCTTCTTATAGTAATCGGTACACGACTTCATTGTTTATGTTAAGTCTAGAGTGCAGTCAGTCTCCTCTTTTCAATTCTGTCTAGTAGTTCAAACAAGCCCAGCAAAGACTACACAGAGGTTATGACTTCATACCCTGGCTGTGGATACAGGCACAGCCCTGATACTCAGCTACAGCACAATTAATAGGATAAACTTCAGTTCTGTACTTATATTTCCCTTACAATTGAGGTCCTCTAGTTCCAGGCCACACTAAACTTGATGTCTTTGGACAGGAAGGAAAGACTCTCTTTCATGCAGCAGATTTAAGGCAGAAAAGCAGCCAGTTACTTTCTCAAACATAATATTTCTTTATTTGTCCTTTGAAATGTCTCTCAGAGGCATTTGCTTATAAATACAATCAGCATGAGCTGTGACTTTAGCTACCTTTTAAATTTATTGGTGAAAATGTAATGGACACTTTTCTTATCATTGGCAGGGCTCAGTGACAAACTTTTTGTGGAAGATCTGTCATCAAATCAAGTACCATTTCATCACCATGACACTTTTTGCTCACTGATAGTTCTGCACCCGTCTTCTTAAAGACTTCCAAATGGAGTAATCATCTAGTGCATGTTTTTCTCAATAACATAAACATCTTTGTAGATTTCCTTTCACAGTTCTTTGTACTAAAGGAGATGACAGGACCTCAGAAAGATTGTCTGTCTCTGTATTTGTCATTCTTGTTTTGTTCTTGTTCAGTGACATGAGCAAATACTCCTACAAGCTATAAGGGCTCATGCAATAAACAGTATTGAAATGAGAGTAAAATCAGTACAAGAACATCACAATTCAATTAAGAATGCTACTAAAAAAAAAGGTACATGCTGTATCTAAAGAATTCAGTAGATAATGTTTAAAATTCTTAATCTTCTCCATTACATCTATACATTAATATTTCATACTGCTGGGTACCTTTGTACTACAGTCAGAATGTTGCTTCCAAGTTCTGAATTGAGTAAGAGTAAATGCATCAAACCTGTATTTTTCTCTTCTTACATATTATAATGCACTATTAAAAAAAAAAAAAAGGCTTCTGATTGGTTAACAGGTTTGCTAACAGCCCTTACTTTTGCAATGCCTCTCTGTCTTCAGAACTGGTTCTTACATAGCAGACATACTCTGGGGTGCTTTGATCTTTCATTTCTTTTCTCTTTCTTCATTTCTATGACTTCTTCCAGATTATTCTGCTCTTTTTTCCAATTCTTCCTCCCTTTTAGTACCATGTTAAACTCTGTAGTCCATCTCACTTCACTTTTCATGCCTAACTTTTTGATTCTCATATCTCTATCCTTTCAACAATCAACAATGTTTTTGTAGTATTTCTATTTGGCCGTGGTCTACCCTTAGAGTTATGATGAAAGCTATTTAAAAATTTTGGGATAGTTCAAAATATTGAGGCTACACTTCCTGTGTTTTTAATTCTTTTCTAATATATTTGCTGTGATGACTTTACTAACTTTATCAAGCAGAAAATAAAAATGTCATTAAAAAAGAATAAGAACGTTTGACTAAAAGAGACCTCTTCAAAGGCAAATCCTCGTAGCACAGACTACCAGAAAGCCAGAAGGCTGTCTTTGCCATAAACTTATATTCTTTATTTCTCATATAGCCATTTTCAAATTGTTGGTATTCAGTTCCATTGGCTGTGTCCACATAAATGCTTGTTGGGATAAGACATGAAACAACTCAGAGGTTGTTTCAACCTATTCTTTATTTTTATGAAGTTTCCTCAAGTAACATAATGTTGCAAAGCCCTAAGACATATTTCTCGGCAACAAAACCCCTGCCCTCTAGTATATTTTCACTTTTCAGTGAATATTGTTTGCCTATTTAACATTTCCATCAGAAATACTCATTTCTACAAGATGCCATATCTACTGGTTTTTTGGCCAGTGCTAATTTCATGTTTTTTTCCTCCACTTACTGATGTTGACTGACAGTATAAATACTAACTTTAACTCTTCTTCATATTCTCCTCCTTATTATGTAAATTTCATTCTGTTAGACCCTATTAATGGAGCAATTTCTACTGATAAAACATTCATCAATCTATACCGCAAAAAAATGCAAAATCTTAAATTATTGCAGTTACAAAGCTGTTTCTCATACCAAATATAAATGTTTTAAAGAAAGCCAATTTACTACTTCAGTTCCTTTTCTGAATATGTTCTGACTTTTCTAAATGTTTACATCAGTGATGTTTTGTAACATTATTTCTCTATGTCTGTTGCATATTTTCACATATTTTACTATGAAATATTTTTAAGAAAGTATCTCCATTTCATTCCTTAGTTTAATTGAACAACATATAATAGTTTATTACTAAAAATCTTCTCACTTGCAACTCATTCAATATTTTTTTTTCCAAATCTAAAGGGATTAACTTTTAATAACTTGCATCAAAACATTCAAAAGAAATGTAATAACTCTTCCATTATGAAAAAGATATATCCATATCCTCTCTCTGAATCATGTCTCCTTTTTCAGATTGAAAATTACAAACCCTGTAGACTGGTAGAATCAAAGAAGCAGATTTCTTGGAAGCGATACAAATGAACATTTGGACTGCAGATTTGTATTTTCAAATACGTAATTCACTCAGCAAAGACGAAAGGAGATTTCGGCACTTAGAATTTGAAATTACAGGGAGGTCTGTTACTTATTGAGAGATAGCAGTCAATTTTCAGAAATGTGTTTGAAAATATGGTAAAATATTCACCCTTACATTAAATGATGTATATGGGAAAATTGGCTACTGTAAGAGATAGACAAGAAAATATGTTACATGAACATGTTGTTTACAAGTTGTTCTATCGACTTGTTTAGGTAGTAACTCAGAAATTTATCTGAGACTTAAAAAATAAAAGGAAAAGCTTTTCCTCTATAAATCTATCTAGTTGGCTCCTTTAGTTCAAGGTTATAAATCTTCAAAATCACATTATTCAAAGAAACTTTTGTTTTGTTTTCTATACTACACTACTGTAATAGTTTAAAAAATAGTTTCCTATTTAGTTGCAACATAAATTTGTATAAAAACTCGCATAAAATGCTCTTTGAAGGTCCGTTTTTCATTGTTCTTCTTAAGAAAGGACATATTTTCTTCAAAAAAAGTGAAGAATAAAAGAGAAAAATAGAACATGGTAATGAAGATAGAAACTGGTATAAATAAAAGTATCCTGTAGAACAGGAGTATTAAAACTCAAAATATTAGAAGCACCAGAAGATACAAAAAGAACATCAATCAAGTTTGTGTTATTTTTTCTAAAGTATTGCATGATATGAAACAAAGGAATGATAAATTTAACTCTACATGATCAAATAAGATTTTTGTCAATGGAGTGAAATGAACCCAATGTAATCTTACTACTTTCTGAGTTACTACACAGAAATGTGAGACATTGCAAGACAGATTTAAAACTTCAAGCTAATTAGAATTTCAGTACTTCCAGAGAATACCTGATGTGTTTATTTTTACATCAATGGTATTTTATATCAAAAGAAGCAATCCCCTGCCTTGTTTGTTTGTTTGCTTGTTTTCAGACCGGCAGACCAGTAGCTTTATGCTATATGGGAGGCAGAAGCATCTGAACTGAGATTTCACCAGTTCCACAATTAATCCAATCTAATTGCTTCCTAATTTTACTGGCAGGATGGAAATTAACATGGCAGTGCCAAATACTCACACTTGGGACATGCTTGAATTAAGTTGTCCATGCAAGCTTTATTTGCAACCTTCTGGACACACATCTTATTTAGTGTGTGTCCATTCTTCAGCCTTTAATTATATGATGGCATAGGAGTTTTTCGCTGGACCCTTGCCACACTCAGGGCAAAGTAAGAGAATGTTTTTACCTTGTGTCCATCCCTGGAGCCCTACCACCCTCACTGCCCCTTCCCACCATCCAACCTGGGAGTATTAGTCATTGCTGTACGGTGCTGGCTCTAGTCTGGCCATGGGCTTCTGACCCCCATCCCAGTCCCAGTCCCATCCTCACAACAGGCCACTTTTTGTAGCCTGTTCAGGATGTATTCACCGCATTTTCTCATCTTTCCCAACTTTTTTCTTTTCCTTCCTTTTTTTTTTTTTTTTTTTCCTTTCATCACCCACCCAGGACTCCTGTTCTGCTCCATCTCTCTCTCTTCTCTTTCCTCCTTCATAGTACAACCTTTCTACTTCTCCTCCAGTCCTTATTCCCAGAGTGACAGGGTGCCATATCACAGAAATCACAAAATATTTGAGGTTTGAAAGTACCTGGTCCAAGCCCCTTGCTTAACCAGGACCATGCCCGGTTGGGCTTCAAATAACTTCAAGAGTGGAGATCCTACAAAATCTCTAGACAACCTCATCCAGTGCTCAGCCATCCTCACTGTGAAGTGATATTTTCTACATTTATGTGAAATTAGCTGTGTTCCATTTTCTACGCGTCGTTTCTTGACCTGGTACAGGGCACCACTGAGAAGAGTTTGGCTCCATTTCTTTCCACCCTCCCAAGAGATATTTATAAACACCAATAACATCCTACTGGCCCTTTTTGTCTCCACTGAATAGTCTGATTCTCACTTCATATGGGTTTGGGACTGTCTCCAGATAGTCTCTGGTCACTGTCAAATTTAATGCCATTGTCACAAAACATAAAAACCAGTCAGATGAGCAGCAGTACAGGGCAAACAGCGTATCAGTCCAGTCCTTCGGTCTCTTTCTTAGAAAGGATACATATTTTTGATAGCCAAATAATTCTGAGAGACAATTGCTCAATTTAAAATATTACAGTCAGAGTTGTTAAATCTGGTATTATGCCAAAATTTAGAATTTATGGCAAACATTAAAAAAAGAGACTGAGCTCTTATTAAAAGGACTAAAGTCTAACATCTAGACTTAAGTCTAAAAAAGACTAAATGTCTTATAGAATCTTAAAACCATCTTGTTTTACCACTGCAAGGTAAAATGTGATTTCATGTATGGAATTATATTATATATATAAAAATGTTGTATAGTATATTCCTGTCGACCATAACTTTTAAGCATTTAATGTAGTTTTTTTAAAACCAGCAACTGTGACAGAAACTAAATGTAATCAAAAGACTAGAATTATGGGGTCTGAGTGGGGAGGAGACAGGCACAGAAAAAAGAAGAAAGAAAATATAAAATAAATATTTAGAAATAAAAGTGTAATGTAGTAGTATCTTAGAAGACCACATAAACAAAATAATTACAAAAAAAACACTGTATCTGAAGAAAAGTGTAATTTAAAAAATAGTCATGGGCTGTTACTTCTATTATCTCTGCTAGGTATATTTTGGTTTGCATTTTTTAAGCCATATGTATTTTTCAAAACTATTAGATTTTAGATGTTGATGCTGATGTTCAAAGGTTATTTCATTCATTCTGGACTGTTTGCAAGCCTTAATTTTGCCTCCAGACTTTGATTCTCAAAAGCAATCTTTGGTAAATCTGAATAATGATATGCTGTCCCCCATTCTGCATAAGAACAGAAGAGCTGAGACTGGGTCAGACTCAAGATTGAACCTTGATCTGTTCATTGTCCCTCACTGGCCAAAAGTGGGCACTTAGGGATGAGCAGAAAAGTGTATCAAGAATATACACTGCTTCTAGCAGTGTAGTCTTCTCCCAATTTTAATTATTAAGATTTAAGATCCTCTCTTATTCAAAGCAGGAAAAAAACTGCAAGTGTTTATTACTGCCTGATGGATTATTTTATGGTGTTTAGAAATACAGTGAACTGTAGACTAGATAGCTGCGTTTCAAAACTCCTTTGTCCTTTGGCTGATAGCTTTTTTTTTTTTTTTCTGCCCTTCTTTTCTTATCTCTATGATTTCAGAATTTGTTTCTCATGTTGCAAACAATTTACACTATGTGGCCTAGGAATACTATAAAACAAAATTATGGGTTGTATAGTTATAGGAATGTATAACACAACCTTGCCATTATAGAGATATGATTAGAGAACAGGAACACAAGAAAAGAAGAGGAGAAACAAAAGATGGGCATTATTAGCTACAATAATAAAGCTGAAAACTTAGTCACCTTGGAAGTTTCATTCTTTGTGATGCCTAGAGTGATATTAAGAGCATCTGTAGAAGTTTTCAACATGTCAGATAATTTATGAATACTGAAGCAGTAAGAAACTACTACGAATTATACTCTAAGTAAACATATTGAAACCATTAAAAGTCTTTTATTGGCTAATAAACAAAATAAGTGCAACAATTATAACTGGTTATTTAGCTTCACTTTATTGGGCAGGACAGTGTCTGAGAGAGCTCACTCAGAAAATGTTCCTGACTCAGACTACTAACCTTCTACCTAGGACATTCTCCTGGGACAGGAAAAACTTATTTTGCTTTCTTTTCTGGTTTTAGTCAATGTGGATACAGAAAAGCTTTTCAAAAAAATTACTGGAAATTTCCTCTAAGCAAAGTTTCCATTTAGATCAATCATCATTTTAGAACTGTTTAGAACTATTTGCATAATGTCAGAAGCTGACAGAATAATTCCTTGACACGCAAGGCAGAAAACATTACCCAGAGAAATCAGTTTTCTTTTCCCTAGGACATTTCCTCTCTTTTTCAGAATAATAAAATTCCAGGTATACCTTTTAATATTTTTTCCTAGAGTTTTGGTTTTGTTTTGTCTTTTACGCACAAGTATTAAACCTCTGCTGGTGATAATAGTGTATTTTACAGGTTGATTGCCTTAAAGTCACAGACAAACAGGACATTTCTCTCAAGACCTCCTCCTTCTCCTTCACTCTTTCCAGAGTTCCAGCTGTTCTTTTAACAAGCTCTTTCATATAGTCTTTGCCGAGTGTACTTCTCTGCAGAAGAATGCTAACTCCTGTATCCATGCTGAAGAGGTTTAAATAAGAAAATAAAAATTCTGAAATTTGAAATCTGAATGAAAGACTCTCTCCTATGAGTTTTGTAAATTTAATAATGATTAATGATTAAGAGCTTTAAAAAGTTTATTACAAAATCATTTCAGATCACCTTTAAGTATTACTCAAACAAATCTTCTCCATAGCGGTTGAACATACAATTAATCAATGCTCTACCTCATGAAAATCCTTAATTTGAAAACCTGATGAAGGAATAGATTTACTGTAGCATAAGACTGTGCAATTTATAGCAGAGAGGCCTCTGCTGTATTTGCTAACTCCTCAGTGTAATTCTAATAAAAACTCCCATGCTATTTCAAGCTTTTATTAATTAATTCTGAATGGAAGAACTGACACAAAGATCAGAAGAGAATATTAAATTATGAAGTAAGCAATTCTCCTAAGTCTGTAATGTGTTATGGAACATGAACACCACTTCAACCAATTCAGATCTATCAAAATTACCTTGCACAGGCTGGGCAGACGGTAAAGTGTCATGTAAAAAAAGTCTTTCACATATGTATTGATATTCAAGTGCTTTGGAAATAGACAGGATAGTACTCTTTCAAAGTAGCCTTTAAAATTACAGAGAGGTACAGAGATACCTTTCAAACCTTGTGGATCTCCTCGCCTTTGTCAATTGCTTCTTCATTAAATCAAACTCAGATTCTGTCCATGGTCTTAGGCTAGAAAGAGTCCATACTGATCAGGGCAATGACTTTGTCTCAGTGACTTTGTTGACCCAAAACTAGACTCATCTGCAGACTGTCAAATCCTAAATTGACAAGGCTGCAGAAAATTATTTTGATATAAAATATCAACAGTCTATTTAATTATGAAGTATTTTTAGAAAATACTGGCATTGTTCTCTTCTTATTGTTATCAAGTTTACTGTAGTGTTCATTCAATTGAACTAATGAAATAAAAGCAGTGACAGCTCAGTAACACTTCTTTATTGCAAAGCAAGAATTAAACATTTCTCTACTTTCACTCATGATGTAGATATTCCTTATATTACTGCCCTTTCTCATTACTCCTACAAGACTTTTGTCATTCTATTTTGAGAATGTTTCAGTTATTTTCAGTGATTTTTTTCTTTCCGCTTTCTTCTTGAACCGCCACCACACTTTCATAGAAGGCAGTATAAAAATAGCAACGTTGTCACCATCCAAGCCTTTTCATAATATATAAGCTTAGTTTATGAGTGTAAAAATGAAGATTTTTTTATTATTATTTATTTGTTTACAGATTTTTTTTTCCTGCTATCAGCCTTACAAGCTTTGGAGTGAAATAGTAGTTTATTTTCTTCTCTCCAGTCCTTCATTCTCTGACTTTGACAATATTAAGAAAGAGAATCTGTTAAAATCTTCCTAAGATCTGTTATTAAGAAATATTCGCTTTCTTAATAATGTTGTCACCATGATAGAAAGCTGTGGGAGAAAAGCAAAGTGAAGCATGAAATTTCATTTTACTTTAAAAAAAAAAGTGTAAATATTTCATCTCTTTGTTGTATCTTTGTACATCCAAAAAAAATCAGTTTATAAAGTCCATTGTGTCAGTATGTTATAGATTAGTAACATCTGGGCAACAAGTAAAAGGCAGATGTATCCTGTCTTTGGACATTTGGAAGAGAAGCTAGTGTCAGTAAGGCACTTGTTATCATTGGGTTCCCATAGACAGGTGGAATAGAAGAATATGGATAATCTCTGAAGAAAGTACTGATAAGGCTCATGATGTATCCCATGAATAACTTAATGCATAGAGCAAAAAGAATTATGAGACTAGATCCCATCACTGTTGTTTAGTTGCCATCTATTATAGATGAAAATCAAAGTACATCTACAAGAGGAGACAGTGAGAGATGATTAAAAATTCCTCTGCGCTTGATAGTGAAAAGTACATGTGGTCAATCAAGCAAACAGTACACACACACACGCACACTCACAGTTGCACATGTCAAGACAGGAGAGGGTGAAAAGGTACTGAGTTACAACTCCTGCTTTCTGTCTTATAATTTTACTTTACTTTGATAAGATGAATGTGCCATGCAACCAGTAATTTCTCTAAGGAGGTGAATATCTAGGACGGTTGCCAGTTTTTTTCTCTGTGGTATTTTATCTAAATTCAGCCACAGAATCTGTATGTCGCTTTGACTTTAAGGTACATCAAAATAAGCCTGTACACTGCCGTCTTCTGTCACAGGCACACATTCCCACAGATCCTCCACTGATCCGTCTGCAGTCAGTGCAAACTAGTTCATACCAGTATCCAGGGGGTCAGCGTGGAAAGGAGTAGATGCTGTGCAACAAATTAGATGAAGCTTCCCTTAAGCTGATGAAGAAGGAAAGGTAGGATTAGGCTGCTAAGGCATGTCTGCTTGGCAAAAGTGACTATGAAAACCAAAAGGAAAGGAAAGTTGTTAGAGAAAGCAAGAACAACAACAAAAATGCATCTTTATGCACTTCAGTACATCAGAGTTGTTCCGAAGAACTAGTATAATTTTTTGTCATCATCATGATCATAACAATGACACTTGTTGCTGTTGACCTATGCCAAGCATAGTAGAAAACAAAAGGGCAGTCCTTTCCACAAAAGTATACACTTTATTTCTAAACCAAAAGATAATCTGGGGGATATTGCTACAAAATACTTTCTCTAGAATTGCAGAATACTCTTTTCTCTCCCACTGAACAGTGAAATAAAAGTTTAACAATTGACCATTAAATAGTACATCATTGTTTTTACACTTAAACCTACTGCAATTCACTAAATATTATAAAATTTGCAGGTAGGCAGGTAGGTAAACCTAGACGTTCATAGTAGTAGAACAGCAATCATTTGCGTCCATCTTGTCTGCGAAGGTAAATGAATTTCTTTGGTAGTCGATTGCACTGTTGATAGAAGAAGACAGGAATCTGTCTTCTCCAGAAGCAGTAGTACATTGTGTGTTGACCAAGGTTTACATGATTGGAAGGATTAAGTTCTTATTCATGCTTTTAAAATGACAGATTTGATAGCCTGATCAAGGATGTTGAATTTTTAACAGATATACTGACATATATAGAGATATCTGCAACTAAAACTGGAACATACAGTTTCATATTGCAACAATTTCTGTGACGTTACCTTTTAAGTGTGGTCCGTTCCCTCTGCATTAGGCTGATCTTTTAATTACTTAGGTGTTGTCTTTCCTAACAGGTACAGACAAGCTTAAAAGTACACGAAAAAATGGAGACATTGATAATCAGCCTGACAATGTCTGTCCAGATGCCCAGTAATGATTGTTTTGTTTTCTTGCTCTGTTTTTTCCAAGTTGGGTCGTGAACTGAGACTCACTAAGAGGCTTTCTGGAAGCAGAAGAACTTGTCCTTATGCTATTATCTCACAAAAGCATCTATCTCATCTGCACACTATTCCTGCTTTCAGCTAGTCTGAATTAGCATGATAAACAGTAGTCTGACTGCACTATATGGAAAAAGAGTTTAGGATTTCGGAGAGGAGAAGAAAGATTCTGAATTAATATTCTTTCTGACGGAAAAGATGTTGAACTTCTCCCAGAGAAATTTTAGAGGATATACTGGAGCACAAAGAATAGGAATGGTTAAAGGAGTAATTCTGAAAATAGTGACAAAGGTGCTAGAAGATTCCTCTAGACCACACCAAAGAGCAAAGAGATAGAGAAAATTAGATCTGCTGCGACTCCGTTGAAAGAGTCAGTTTCCTCATCATAAATACTGAGAAAAGAAGCACATATGAAGGGCAGAGGGAGAGCAGTATAACATGAGAAACAAAACTTGGTGTCCAGTGTCTGCAGAAAAAACAAACAAACAAACAAACAAAAAACAGTAGCAAGGAACAAAGTGTAGGAAAAAAATGTCTGGAAACAATTTTAATTACTGAAAGTATTAGGACATGCAACAGCTGTATGCAAATATAACCAAAAGGTTGTGTACTTTGTTTGTATATTATGAAGGTTGATGATCTTTTTTAGGATTTCTTAGTAATTACTATGGGGCCAGTTCTGACTCTGTTATTTACAGTGATCAGTATTTTAGAAGAGGTCCACTAAGGCAGATACTTCAGAATTCTGTTTTATCATAACTTTCTTTTATCCAGGAAAAAAAAATGCATGTTGCACTAAAAACAATGAAGAAAGATTTCCTGACGTTTGGAATAAATATAAAAAATAAATCAATATTGAAATGATTAAAGAGGATTAAAATGATTCTTTATCCTGCAATGAACAGCTTTATACAATATTTTTTTCTGAAACATAGAAAGCGTAGTCCAATATAGGCACAATTCCTGCACTTCAATAAAACTGAAAAACGTTGACTCATAAATTAACTATGTGCTAAGGAGGTAACAAGTCCAGCTGAGGTAATGTATGTGCACTTCAAAAAAAAATATTCCTTTGAGCTTGGGTTTAAAATGATTTGGAATTTGTATACACACAAGCAGTTTTACATCCACTGAAAATTGAGGGAAAGTCTGTGTTTTACAGAATAACTAAAGCAAACATATCAGGACAAAATATCTAAACAGCAGAAAATAAAGGAAACAAGGATTGATCAAAGCCTTTATTAATGATATATAGAATGGTATTCAATAGCCTTGGTTACTTTTCATAATCTCCAGACATATTACTAATGTTGAGAAGAAACTGCAGTCTGAATGCAAACACAATTGTTTGTTTCTCTCCTGACAGAGCACAAGAGTTAAGTCATAGAATGAAGAATGAAAAACAAAAGTAAAAAACCCAGGCATGGCAGGAGCCTTGGAATAAATTAGAGCCATCCTAAAATAACTTAAGTCAACTGGAAGAATTCATACGTGCAGGCTAAATAAAGTAAATGCTAGAACATTAGGTATATAATAGAAAATCACAGCCTATTTCCTTAAAATAGAAAGGTTTGGAGCTGTTAGTACTGCTGTAATAAATACTTGCTATCTATTTGACTCTGGAGTGGATTTTCCACAGAGTCTGAGAGCACAGATGGGGCAGGGAGGTCTGTGCGGAGCAGCCAGGCCACAAATGAAGGCTGCAAAATTTGAGCCATCCCCCATCCCCCTTTCAGGCATCTATTTTTATTTCTCATTTAGTTGTCTATGTCTTGCAGAAAGTGCAGACAGCTTGTTCAGTATATCAAAGCATGATCTGTCTGTATTCTAATAATTACACTGTGTCTTGTAAAGTAACTTTACAGACCATTCTCCAGCACAGTTGGCACCCAGGTCTGTCTTCAGACGTGCATGTAGCAGCTTTGTACGTGCCGCTCCTCTGAGCTCCTCCACACAGTTTGGAAACCCATGATCGTGGGAATGGCTCAGTCGTGCCGCAATGCCCAGCAGCCAGTGCCTTGTCAATGGCTCTTTTCTCATGAGGTTGTCCCAGTCGTTTTCATTGAATATTAAATCTGAACTCCCAAATAAGCCACTGATACTGATTTCAAAGAGGGTTTTGCAGGACTGTAGACTAGATCTCTCCTGTTCTTATGGAAGTGCGGGGCTCCGTGGCAGCAGCAGCGCTCCAAGACAGGAAATACCATGAACAGAGTGAAGGATCCTTGGCAGCCAACCCAAAAAGAGAGATGCTCCTATGTGCCAGAACTGAGCTTAGGAACAAACCCTACAGGCCCAAATCCATAAAGAGAGTTTGTTAATGACTCTGGACTAGTTGTTGCGACATTGTTTCATTATTTTGTGTGTATTTATGTGTCTACACAATCGTCTTTATCTAGATAAGGAAAATGGATGAATTTAGCCACAGAATGACGTCAGCAAGGAGCATGTCCTCAAACATCTCTCTAGAAAGGCTGAACAAATTAATTCTTCAATAAAAAAGTTGAATAAATTTAAATCCAGTATTTCAGGAATATATTTGTTCTGGTATGAAGAGTGTTTTCATATCACTTTTTTTATTTCATTTGAGATTTATAGAAAGGCAGAATTTATACATCACATGGTTGTACATGTGAAGTTCCTAGTGCATTACAGTCTTCACATTTTTTAAAAAATAGACAATATTTCTGCATCAAGAAACCAATTTCATCGACATATGCAATGCAAGAAGCAGTGTACTTTACTCACAGAACTTAACATCACTGTAAGTACTGTGTAGATTTAAGCAACATCAGAAACATCAACCAGGATAATTTGTTTTAAATCTGTCTAAACAAAGAAAAGAACTAAAATATGTTGCATTAGCACTAACAGCAGATGTTATAAGACACATTAAAAAACCTCAGGAAAGGAAAGAAAAGAAAAGAAAAGAAAAGAAAAGAAAAGAAAAGAAAAGAAAAGAAAAGAAAAGAAAAGAAAAGNAAAAGAAAAGAAAAGAAAAGAAAAGGAAAGAAAAGAAAAGAAAAGAAAAGAAAAGAAAAGAAAAGAAAAGAAAAGAAAAGAAAAGAAAAGAAAAGAAAAGAAAAGAAAAGAAAAGAAAAGAAAAGGTGATCTGCTTAACTGTTTTCCCACCTGTCAGAGAATGAAAATATATTTTTACAAATAAAACACAAAAAGATGAGTACATTATATCCTTAGTCAGGATGAAACTGATCTCAGCTTCTCAGGAGCATATGAAAATATTTTATTTTCTCTTATATACTGTGCAAGAGGAATGGGATAACATCACTGCTGTTTCCACAATCAGAAAGAATAGGGCTGCCCATTAAACTAGCATTAAGTATGCAATATTTTCCCATAAGAAAGTGTGTCATGCTATGCTCCCACTTTTAGATCATGAAAAAATGACACAACTTCCTTATATTCTTAAAGAATGTTAAAAAAAACTTGACCTTAAGTATTATAATAAAATAAATAACTCTTTTGTCTTTTTAGATTGATTACAGTGAATCTAGGCAGGTCTCCCTCTGATCTGTGGTCAACTAAGTATCATGAGAGGTGTGCGTTGTGGTCTATCTGAATTCAATGCAAAAGTATTGCCTATTTGGTTATCAAGGACTTGCACTCATTGCACTTCCAGAAGCAGCTGGAGTGGAGAAGATATTTGTGTCAGAAACAGGGCAAGCTTGATATTGGTTCAGTTGCCTGCCTCAGTCTTCCTGAACCAGAGAATCTTACAACCATCCCCACCTAACTTGGGCGCACAGTACACTCCAGAGACCTTAATCTTCTTTCCAACTTTAATTCCACCTCCAGTTGTGTATCACCCTTAGTTACTTTACCAGAAATTGTACTAACTGACCGTTTCTTATCACTCATGGATCCTGTTAATTTAGATTCATAATCTCTTTAGGACAAGGACTGTGCATTTCTACTCAACAATTCTGCTCATAGAAATGTGACCTTTATTAAATGTGGTAGATGTCACTGTAATACAAATAAGTGATTATAATTATAAAAGGTGACTAGCCTAACCTACTCACTTCTGAGACAACTCTGTCTGGAGTTGCTGTTAGTTGTTTTCAGGCTATGAGTACCTGCACATCATATTTACCTTTAAAGCAGATGTTGGAGAGTGTTGCCCAAATTTTATGAATTTAAGGGAGAAAAAAAGATGCTATAACATAAACCAAACAACAACAGATTATTAATAATAACTAAAAGTAAGGTTTTGAGCTCATGTGTGTCCTAACAGCTCTTCCTTTGCATTTTCTGTAAGGGCTGCATTTGGCCAAATTATTTAAGCTTTATATTTTCCTTAAAATATTTTGAGATTATTTACATCTCTGTATTTGGGTTAAAATTTATGCATACAAGGAAAGTATACATATAAATACTAAATGATAAAATATATTGATGTGGGTAGAGAGAGAGGGGTAAAATTATTGGGAACAGGAATTCTCAAAAATATCTATTCTGTTATGAAAACGACACCTAAAGAAGTCTCACTGCTTTACAGATTTTTATTCACCAAGTATTTAACCAGGACCCTGTATCTTGTGTTTCTCACACCCAGGATGCCCAGTGACTTTCCTACTTTAGTCTAGTACCAGACAGGATTGTGAGTGCTTGGATTCCAGAATATACAAAAGCTAGTGCATGCAGACCAGGATAACTTTGGGAAACCACATATAATACTAGCAAATCTAAATGTATTATATATATAATATATATAATATTATATAAATACATAAATTATATAGACACATATATTTGGGAAAAAAAAAAGAAAAAAAAGAAAAAGAAAAAAAANAGTTCTATCCAGGATAAAATCACTACTAACTTACACAGCCAATTTCCTATAAGAACTTCACTTTATCTGTTTGAGAAAGGTCAGCAGAATACAATGCTTTTGGCAGTTAGCAATTCATTTTTACTGTTTTCAGATTTTCTAATGTTACTGCATGGGTAATTTGACAGACTGAGAGAATTACTTTCAGTTTAAAAAATGGATTATAATGCTAATTAACTTAAGTAAAAGTAATTAAATATATGTTTTTCTTTATGTTAAAAAGACTATTAAAATACTTTGTGCATGAGACAAATTTAGAAAAGCCAAAAGCAACAGCAAAAGGAAGCAAATCTGGTCTTTACGTTAGCCATACGTGAAACTGCTGCAAATGTTCCCTCTCAGGAAAACATATGAGCATAGAAAAGAAACTAGAAACATGTCCATTTCCCTTAGTGATGCTGCAGGCTTTCAGTATTCTTTAAACAAGACTTAAGTAGATTTCATATGTCTAAATCTGACATTGTTATTCAAAAACAATGCTAAATACAAATTACATTGGATTTCATTCAGCACACCCTGAAAAATACTGGATCATAGACCATATTCAGCAAACCTAATAGTACTTGACCAAGGCATATAAAATAGAAGATTAGTAGCACTAGGTTCTATCACATTGGAGAAAGACTTTTCTAGGACAATTGAGATCCAAATGAGATTGCAAATTTCTGGTTTATACAAGATTAAGGTCTTAAGGTCCTCTCAGTACTATATGGGCAGACATGGTTAGAGTTAGATAGAGAAAAATGTAAGCTTTAGTTTATTCCAGAGAACTGTTTCATATGTTGGGCCTTACCGGGCAGATAAATATGTATTCCACTGCTGTTTGCTGCTTTTACATCTATCTCCAAAACAATTCCTTAGCAATGCTGAGAGTCTAACCTACCAAGGAGTTAGGAATCTACTGGCTACCTTTCACCTTTCTGAACTACCCAACACTTTGCATATTCCAGCATTTTGTATGTTGGTGTCCTTTATAATCAGTCACTAGGCTTGTATGTCAAGGTATCTGGTAAAGAAAAGCTAAGCATCATGATAAAACAATGATTTTTATTATTTCTGGTGGGCTCTTTAGAGAGGGAATGTATAGCAACCATGATTATTTAAGAGACCAGTTTTGTGTTCAGTATGTAGCATAACAGGTAGTTAGTCTTTCATCTTTTGCTGGAAGGAAGGATTCTAGTGGCTTGAGGTTTTCCTTTTTTTTAAAAAAAAATATAATTTTAAATAAATTCTTTCTGACATTTTACATAATCATTTTTTTCACCAGTGATGATAATATAGTCTCACTAGGCATATGCACTTTTATGGGGAGAAAGACAGATAGAGCAAATAAGGGTCCTCTATTTCAGTGAAATTTAGAATACTTAAGAGCTAAGTCACAGTATTTTTTAAGTAATATGACTCCCGCCTATGATATATCACATACCCTTGTGTGCATGGAGCAATCTCCATAGAAATCGAGCTTCTTTAAAATGAAATATCGTAGCATTTGTTTCTAAATGCTATAGTCCCACTACAAGGAGTTAAATATCAATACTTATTTAGTCAACTCTGATATTTTCAAAGTTTTGAGTGTCAGATGGAATTTCCTACCACAAAAAAAGGTTAAAATTTGCCAATCAAAAAGTTCACTTCTGAAGAGTATAGTCAAAGTATGAAGAAATGAAAATATAGGGCAAACTTATTAAGCCATTTGTACACTGGATGACCTAACCTATGCTTTTGTGTGTTTGTTTTTTTCAAATGAACTTTTGCATTTAAAACTAATTAAGAATCCCTTACATTAGTAGGAATTCTCATTTCCTCCTAGAGAAATACTCCAGAGAACCTGAAATGACATTATTTCTAATGCATGATTTTCTAATGCATGTAAACTAATGGAATCAAGACGTTGTCTGATTCATCCATATTAACAAGGATGCAATATTCTCCTCTGTCTGTCTTTCATTTATAACTGCTGTTATTAACTCCTCCACTTCTTTCCTTTTCCCCAAAGTTATAAAATAGTTATATAAATTATATAATATAAAAAAGGTTAGAAGAGTTTTTTCTTTTTTTCTTTTTTTTTTTTTGTCATTTTCTTCTTTTTCTTTTTGAAGAAGCAGCTGTCAGTGAACAAAATAGTCATCTTGGGGGGTAGAACAAAAATTCAAAAGAGAATTGAGAAAGAAAGGAAGTTTATTTATTCCTATTTTTTCAAGAAAACTTTGTATCACAGTCTCTTTTTTGACAGGACTAAAACAAGTAGTCAAATAAGGTCAAACTGTTTTCACTCTCTGAATTTTGTAGAGTTTTTGTGCAATTCTTGTCTTTCTTTGCAAATAGTGGCTGGTATTAGGAGAACTGATATTGGTGAGGCAGACTTTTATCAAAAAAGTTGATAAACTTCTTGTCCTGCTTGCTTGACCCTATCAGTGCTCTGGATGCATAATTTGAAAACTAAATTGAAATGCTTAAATCAAACCAATAAATCCCAACCCAAAATATAATATACCAGCATTATTAGGTAACAGCTTTAAACAGACTCAAATATGTTATAAATGTCATTAACTATAATAATTGTGTCATTAGTTATAATTTCCTGACCCTAATATCAAATTTACAACAGCAATGGTTATTCTTGACAGTAAGTAGTTATTTATCTTCAGTTTCTCCTTTCTTGATAAATATTTTTCTGGGCCAGCAGGAGAACCTAGAAAAAGACTCTGGAAAACTCTGATTTTCTAAGCGACAGAATTCCTCTTTGGTAAATATAAAGGACAATATTACTCAATATTACTGCTATAATTAAGAGAAAAGGAGAAAAAGATTTATCTTGAATCAGATACTGCAAATTTTGCTTTGTTTTGGTGAGTTTACTTGAATGCATGAAGAAAATTGGTTTCAATGTGAATTTTAAAAATTGTTTATAAAATATATTTCTGTTTTAGCCAGAAGGGCATAAGATATTAGAAAGAAGAGTGAGAGAATGTCATGTCAAATGTTCACTGAATAGATGACTCTAAAATATGTTAGCTAATAAACTGAGAAACAAAAATAATATGACACACTAACCTGTAAATCAATCAAAGTTATTGAAGAAAAAAATGAACAAGAGTTTTCTTTTTCACAAATCTGACTGAAATTAATCACTTAGTGTGTTGTGAGAAAATCATTAAAAAGCTTTTTTTCTTCCATGATGGAGTTAATCTATATACATGTTATCAGGAGCTGATTGGCTTCAATTATTTCTTCAAACATATAAGAAAAACAAACCAATAGACATAAAAAGCTCTTGATATTTTGCATATTCATAATACCTCAGTGAATCACCAGGAATGGCAGTACTGCTCTCTGAATGCTAATACAGTTCCAACAGCCAAGTTGAAGGGCAAAGCAATGTAGAAATGAGCCATATATTCCCACGAGAATCCACTACCTGACTTAACTGTGGGCATTCACTTTATTTCTTTTGCCTTTTCTACTGTTATGATTTCCTCTTTTACTCCCTTTAATTTTAAAACTGATTATTTAATTTACAGTAGGCATATATAATAATGTGTGCCTAATTTTTATATAGGTTTTATATCAATAGCAGCCAGCATAATAGACGTGATTTTTAAGAGAAAATCAATGAGATTTGATAAGTATAGGCTGACATTTGTGTCTTGAGGGCTAGTCAGGACTCAGAATAAAATAATGCTGCATTCCGCTTTACTCAGTATCTAAGAATACCTTTGCAGTAGGAGATCTTGGTTGTAACTTATCAGTGTAGCAAGAATATATTTCTTTTTCAAAAATGCTACCTTTGAAGGACATATTCCTCAACCACACCTCAGAAACAATTGCCACTCTCTCGTGAAATTGATAGGCCTTTCTGTTTTGCTTAATATACCTTTTCATTTAATATAATTAAGATAAAAAAAGTTTGTGAAATAGTTAACTTTCTATAGATCAATATATTTACTCAGATGTAAAACAAACCAACAAACAAGCAAACAAACAAAAGCTTTCCAAAGTCTGACCTCTGTGCTGTATGCCTCATTCAAGTTGCAATTTCAGTGATATCAGTGAAAGAGGCACACATAAATCCAGGATGAAACTGTTTGTGAGGTCAATTCATTCCCTTAGGTACTTTTCAAATTACTAAAGTATATTTAGAATATTTCTCTAGCAAGGTACTCAGTATCTCAGAAAAGCGTCTGTGCTGAGCGATGCAAGTGCTGTGTTCAGCACTAATTGTTTCATAACAGTGCAGAACGTAGCTGTCTCAACCCTTTCGTAAACATGAGGACTCCAGGCAGTATCTGTCTTAAATGCAGAATGCGCTTAGGATGTAAGAAAGATATATATTTTAGAAAGCTGTTAACTGCAGTTATTTGTGCTCATGAGCAATCACCTGGAACCAGGCAACTTGAAGGAGAAGAGCCTCAGTGTATGTGTAATGTCCCCTTCTTTGCCTGTGAAACACAGACCTCTTTAAAACATGACAGAAAGCTCCATGGGGCTCATGGCAAAGCCTCTGCAAGTCCAGATCCCCACATCTCCCTTTCATCCACATTTCCTCATTGACACCATAAAAATTAATAGCGAGCACTCACATTGCACAGAATGACAAAATGCTTTACCCATGTTGGTTACTAAGGTGATTAACATGGTGCAGTCAATGTCCAAGGTGCTGAGAGTGTCCCTGCAAATTTCATCATCACTGTCGTCAGGCAGAACTAAATTATTTTGTTCTGGTGTATTAAGACTGCAGGTTAAGTCACAAGCTGCTCCTTTTGCCTATCTTATTGCTATTCGGAAATGGACTCATATCTACATTGAATTACTCATCTTTCTGGGATTTAGGGGAGTTTTTGTGCCCTCTGTCTGAGTATCTGCTCACCAGGAGTTAAATAAGTACTTTATATGAATAAGATTTTATGTCAGTAAGAGCATAAGAAATGTCCTACTGGGTTTGACTTGTGGATGATCTTGCCCTCACTGTGTCTCTAACAAATGCAGAAGGAGAAGATGGACAAGATGAAGAGCACACAGGGCTGGTCATGCCTGCAGGCCATTTCTCATTGCATTACCAAGCATTTAAAGCAGTTTTAGTTAAGAGGACTAATTTCTGCCTATTCCCTTTAGCATCTGTCTACGGTCCTCCTTTCCATTAAATTTTCTAAACCCTTCTTCAGCTGCTGATGATACTCAGTAGCTGCTGATACTTTCTGACTTTGTAGCCACCTGCAGCAACAAATTGCAGAGGTTCAGTGAATGCTGCTGTCTTTTATCTGCCTAAAATGGCCTTTTACCAGTTTCATGATGCACTTCCATTTCATGTACTGTGGAACTGATGAAGTAGTCCAACACAAGTCTGTAAAACCTTCATCACATTTGATCTCAGCTGTCTCCTCTATATGCAGAAGATACCCAACTTTAAATCCTTTAGACTTGCCAAGGCAGCTGCTTCATCCATGTGACGTTTCAGTTGCCATTCCCTATCCCTGCTCTGTTCAGTTTAGATTTAACTGCTGCTTCCCTGAAGTTTTTTCTAGGAAATTAAGAATTTTCTTGGGAGCCCCCAGTTGTACTATGAATTTTGTTTAACATCATGTATTTGCAAATTCCCAAGTAGGTTTACAGTTTCTACTGCTCAAGGAATCCTTATTTGTTTCCAAAATGCCAGCCTGGGACACCTCAAGCTTCGTCTATGACACTGTAATATTATGAAGAATACTATGAGGCAAACTCGCTCCCCAGCCTTTCCAGGATGCTGGCAAGATACAATCCATACAGTGTGAGATTCATTTCATCCAACTTTGGGTAGCTATAATTTAGTCGTCTAGATCTGAATTAGTCACTTTGGATTCCCTTTATAGTCATCAGAGAGAAAAAAGCCCTTTCAGAGCATGATTCATCTGACCTATTTAGATATCTACTTGAGAATAAGATGAATCATATCCTGTATTTTTTTATCTCTCCTTGACTACCAAGGAAATTCAGATGCTGGTTTCTACAAGTAGATATATACATTTCATTGCACAGATTCCACTCCCTGTTATTTTGACACAATTTTCCAGCAAAAAGCAAAAGTTGACTGGATATCATGGAATGACTCAGTTTTCACAGGAAACTTGTAAAATTAATTCTGATTAAACTTCAAGCCATTGTTAGACATTACTGTGGCAAGTATACTATGTCTACTGAAAATAGACCTAATAGGCAAAATTAACTGTGTAGCTCTTGGCAGTCAAAGTCCAAATAGAATATATTTTTCTACACAGTGCTACTAACACTTTTTGCTCCAGGAGAACCTCAATTTCTGATGCTGTCAAATTTCTTTCACTCAACTTGCTCTCTAGTTTTGTCCATAGGAAGCCACAAGTCTTAGCAACTTTGACAGTGAGTCTTGTCTTTAGAGATACGTATACGTCATCTTAGATTTTTCACTTACTCTTTTTCAGTAGCATCCTAAAATGTGCACCCTCAATGCTACTGCAAGTCCTATCTTCGTCTATTTTTTTTTTCACTCCTTCATCTATTTAGTTCACATACATGCTTTAGGGAAGGTGAACACACTACTTACTTAGCTTACGTTCGCATATTTGCTGGCTCTCCTCTGTTTCTAGCGTTTCACTGGTCTACATAGCTATGTCCAACTTAGAACTAAGGATAAATAGAAATAAATGTTTCATCTTCCTTCAGATTGATAAATAATTAATTTCTAGCTGTGATATTTTCATGTTTTATGAAGAATCTTCTGCGCTGGTGGTGATATGGCAATCTTTTGCTACAGCCGCCTACAAAGTGATACAACTCAATAGTTGTGTCTTTTTTTCCAGGCACCACGCTCTCTTGACTCTTGTTGTTTGCTGTTAACATGTGCAGTACCTAATGCTCTTTTTTTTGTACTACAGCATAGACTCTAATATACTTTTGATTCAAGATATATTTTCTTAGTATATTTTAGATTCTTTACCATATCAATAGCACAAGAGTTCTGTCCATCTTGAGTACATTTGAGTAGGTTGTTCATTTGCTATTCAAACTCTGTTGTTTGCTAAATGTTATTTCTAGATGTTCTGATAATTTGTGAGACTAATTTTGGTCATTATCACAGTGTCAATAGGTCTTTATCTTCAAAACTGAGATCCCAGAACAATCACAAACCTTTCTGGATGTTTCATTTTTAGGTAATATATACTTTTTCTTAAATCTTGACCTTCATACTGATGTACTGGGTGCACCACTTCTCTTTTCTGTAAAAGTAGTTTCATGATTAGCCTCCTCCACTTGAATTAACTGAAAACTTTAAAAACACCAAGAGCTTCAGAGCCAGCTATTGTCAGGAATAAAGCAAATTTCTGACTATCTTCACTTTTACGCATTGCCTGCAGTCATGGGATGAAGAAATGCTTAAATCTTCTGTACTTGTCTTCTCATTTCCAGAATTGTAGAGCTAGTGAATGTTTTAACAGTTTGTTTTATTCCTGGTTATTATTGTTAGGAAATTCAGTTCTATTTATAATTGTCATTCCTACAATTTCTACCCCAAAACTCCCACCTGTGGGATAACATTTGGTATGCACTTTACCCATAGACTCCCTGCAGGCCTATTGCTCTTTCATCTTCATGTTACCTTTAAAAATTTGTTACATTTTCTCTTTCTCTGCTAACTCATGACTTTTCCATTTCTTTTTTTTGGAAACAAAGGCTGAAGAATCTGTTCCTAAATCTCTGCGGAGGATTCCGTTCCAATTTTTTTTTTTCATTTAAGTTAGTAAGTTAGGCAAGTCCCTCTTTATTAAATATATTTAAAACCCAACAAGACCAGATAACATCCAGAAGTCCCTTCCAATATTCTGTGATTTTGTGTGCCAGTTATCATGAAGAATTAGTTAGCACTAATTAGTTCCACTAACTAATTAATAACTAATTAGTAAACAGTTAATAACTAATTAATTTATAACTTATTAATAACTTATTTGGAAGAATTAGTGAGCACTAATTAGTTCCACATTTCCTATGGAATCACTATGCATATGGAGTGTTAGAAAGATTCAGACTGGATTTTCCTTTCCTCAAATGCATATTTAATACAAGAAATTTCAAAATTGTGAAACATTGCTCTGCAGCTTCTCTTTCGCAGAATTGTTATTACCAGGCATATTCAAGTAACTCAAAACATTTCTTCCTCATTTTCTTTCATTGTTTAATGAAATATGACACTAATCATTCCATGCTTCCTTCAGTACTTTTTGCGGGTTTACTCTTATGCCAATATTTAGATTTTACATTTCTAGCACAGGGGAAATTAAGATAATGCCATGAAACTCAGTGAAGTCAGGCAGAAATTACAGTTTCATTTAAATATTTCTCATGGCACAATAAATCTGGATTAAGAACTTGGATTAGGCTAAAGTGTCGTCTTTTAGAGACAAAAGTGGCCTCCTGCAATTCTATTATGAGGCTGCACAACCTGAGATCTCATTAAGGACTGAACGCTGTTTTACTCAGCTTCTCTATCTATCTACGTATATATAAAAAAATGCTTTATATATGTGTGTATATATATATAACTTTATATGTCTTTTATATATCTTCATATATATCTTTTTATATTTATATATATATACACATATATATATATATAAAGAATTCTGTTGAGGAACACCTGCTCCCACTGATTGGCAGATATCTGGAAAGTGCAGCCTGAATAGCAACTCCGATCACTTCACCAGGTTGTCTAGCACTTCAGCAGCTTTCAGTGTTTGAAATCTGTTAACAGTCAAGGGAATCTCAGCAAAGACAGCAGATCTCTATCAATAGAAGTGCTAGCTTTCTTTTTTTGTGCTGTAATCTTGTTGGAAATCTGCCTAATTATGACCAGATTCTGTTAAAATGTTTTAATTTATTGAACAACCACTTTTCGGTAAGCTCACACAAAAAGATGACACTACAAAATGATACAAATTTGGCTAGGAGTTTGGTTACCTCTGCAGGGTCCTTGCTTGACAAATGTCCCTTCTTCTATGAGCTTGTGACTATAACACTTTTCATAATTAGATTTACAATGAAGATATATTTCTCTGAAAAAAAAAAAAGTACAATATAGTCTTCTCTTGGGCAAAAGACACTTTAATACTTCCACTAGAAAAGGCAGAATATTTTAATGATTTTTCTTAACAGTCACAAAGATATTATCTGTCCACGGATGCAGTCTAATTATTTAAAAATAAGCATTGCAAGTAGACTTTTGGATATCTTAGATGTCTTTGAAGGGTACAATGTGGGTAATCATGTATTTGTTTCTTCACCCATCTGGAAAACAGTCCCAAGGACAGATCTTTCTTGTTTTGATCCCAGTAGTTCACATTAGTATTACCCTAGCATTACCATACCATAGCATTATGCTACATAATTTAATTGATCAAATGGCACCATCCTTTTAAGTGAAATCTAACTTACTCTTCCATGAGAAGGGCTGAGTTCTGCTCCTAAAGGAGTCATGCAATGAGAATTTCCTTACCTACAATGACATCTGTGGAAGCTGAATGGGCTACTTTGATTTCTTATCATCCTGCTAGTTCAGGACTGCATCATCTTGAAGACATGTTCAGGAGAGTATTACAGAGAAATACAATGTGCTGACATCTGTTTAATCTTGTGTGTCACTCTTGTATGCCAGTGGAACTTTCTGATATTTATGTCTCTAACTGAAAATATCTCATTTTGTTTTCTAACAATCAACAGTGTGAAATTACTGCAATGTTTCATTAACAGATTAACTGTTTTTTTAGGGCTTCAGCTTAAAAAAAAAAAAAAGCTTTTTTTTTTTTTTTTTTTTTTTTCCCCCTGTAACCATGGTATAACACTTAATCCCAAGGAAAGGTAGTTTGGGATATTGACAGGAAGAATAGCTTCAGTAAGCATACACCACCATGAAGAAGATATGAGCTGCTGATAACCCGCATGAGCTTGCCATCTAGGACAGACACAAACACAGGTGAAGGTGGGCACTTTCTCTGAGTTGGTGCTTCTGTGAAGATCTGGAAGCAGAAGAAGCAGTGCCTGACATTAAAAGCTTTACAAAGCTCCTGTTCCAACTCCTTGCCCAAAACATGTACCTATTCATCCAAGTATTCTCTGTTTTTTGCCCCCCCCCTCTTTTTTTTATGCTTGCATATTTTTATTCAAGATATGAGCCCTCCTTCTTCATTCATCTTTTCTTTCGTGTTTCCCTGTGACAGTGGAGAGAAGTGGATTCACAGATTTCACTGGTGGTTTTCAAGACCATCACTTTCTAACAGAGTAAAAATAAGAAAGTATCAGTGCGTCCCTGAGGACAAAAAAAACCTCTCAGGACTTTATCCGGCATTTCAGAGCTCTTCTACTTCTCCTGCAGCCATAGGCACTGAAGAGTGCTGTGCACTCTTCCTTATATTAACTGTGTATAAGAGAGAGCTTATTTTGAAAAGTTCTACTCTTGAAAGTTCCCTCTACTAATATACTTTCAGGTGAATTTCTGCTCTGATTTCAAGCCCCTTGAGAACTCCCACTGCTTGGGTGAAAGATCGTTTTGGAGAATGGATTGCTAGAATTTTTAACTTCTAGCTCATTGTGGCAGGATATTTCTAGTTGAATTAAACAACCTCCAGGTTAATAAATTTTGATTGCTCTGCTTTGTTAGCCATCTGCTCCCATCCCTCAGGATCTCAGTCCAGAATGGAAGTTAAAAAAACAACTAGCAGAAAACCTCGACAGATACAGGGTAAAATGCGGAGAAAGAGCTAGTACTTGGTATTTGATCTGGGCACACATGAACCTGCACTCACTTGTCACATGAGTTATTTGATGACCTAGATCAAGGACTATTATCTCTGGCACAAGGATAACAAATTATCTCTAAGAAAGTAGGCAGATCTTCCTTCAGAGGTTTCACCTCACTGGAAAATAAATATTTAAAAACTTCTCTCTCTTTTGGGGGCAAAACTACCAATTTTAAGTGGAACTAAGATATGAGCTCTGACCAGGGAAGACAATGTCATAGGAAGATAGAAATAGAAAGATGGAATCTGCTTCACAGTCTTTGGAAACTTTGCTAGGCTATCATAGAGTACAAGGAGACAGAGAACTCACAAATATCACATTTGTCCTGCATTGTGTGTTCACAAAACTTTCTTTCATTCATTCACAAAACATTCTTATCTTTCATTTCCAGCGTGAATGAGATAAAATACTTTATTTTTTTTTCTGAAATATCCTTTTTCAGAAAAAAACTGCAGATCAGCCTTTGTCCCTCTAACTAAAGACATCAATATCATGAAGATAAAGTACTTCAGAGAGTGAAGAAGTAATGTGTTCCCTGTAACACTGTGTAATTGACCACATTTTCTAACATTTCCTTCTTGTTTGTATGCAAAAAAATTATAATACCCCAATCTCCCCA
This sequence comes from Eudromia elegans, assembly GCA_003342815.1. Taxonomy (NCBI): domain Eukaryota; kingdom Metazoa; phylum Chordata; class Aves; order Tinamiformes; family Tinamidae; genus Eudromia; species Eudromia elegans. The sequence continues at coordinate 357,030 of PTEX01000355.1, read as the reverse complement.
ATCCCAAGAAAGAAAGTTCAAATTTCTATAGCCTCATAGCTGAAATCAGATACTTAGCTGTTGGGAAGGGAGGGAGGGAGGAAGGGAGGAAGGGAGAAAGGAAGGAAGAGAGGGAGGGAGGAAGGAAGGGAGGAAGGGGGAAAGGAAGGAAGAGAGGAAGGGAGGGAGAAAGGAAGGAAGAGAGGGAGGGAGGAAGGAAGGGAGGAAGGGGGAAAGGAAGGAAGAGAGGAAGGGAGGGAGGAAGGGAGAGAAGAAGGGAAGAAGGGAGGAAGGAAGGGAGGAAGGAAGGAAGGGAGGGAGGAAGGGAGGGAGGAAGGAAGGAAGGAAGGAAGGAAGGAAGGAAGGAAGGAAGGAAGGAAGGAAGGAAGGAANAGGAAGGAAGGAAGGAAGGAAGGAAGGAAGGAAGGAAGGAAGGAAGGAAGGAAGGAAGGAAGGAAGGAAGGAAGGAAGGAAGGAAGGAAGGAAGGGCAAATGTAAAAAGAAGGGAGTGAAAACTCATTAAATGTCTGCCCAAGATACTATTTTGTTGCTATATTATGGCCTTACATATAAATTTCAGTTATGACAAGACCCAATCAAAAAAACATAAGATAATTTAATTTAAATCTATATAGGTACTAAAGTACCTTTAAGTACGATTAAGAACAATGATTATCTTCATAGAGGACATTTAACACACTGGGGTTTATAGTAAGCTTCTATTCAGGCATGCAATGATTTCGAAAAATAGTGTTATGCTGTGGACATAAATGTGTATACATATTATGAAAAGATGTCATTCATGTTTGTAAACTTATAGGCAAACCTTCCAACAGATGCTGAAAAGAAATGTGGTAGACAGCTTCAGGTGTAGAAGTGAGACTGAGAATCAAACTCTGCATTTCCACAGAATTAAATACAGAGACTAAATTTCACTTGAACCCAGGGAGACTCCATATGTGGGCATGGACAGCCGAAGGATGTGTGAATCTTCTTTATATTCTGCTGCTGAAGTTTAAGATTCCAAGTCCCAGAACAGATGGTTACGCTGAGCACCTCCTGTGAAGAGATCAGTGCCCTCATGTCCATCTTGAAGAGCAGCTTAGGCAATCAGAGCTCTGCTAGAGTAAAACCCCTGGGTTCAAAATGATTGTTTCCACTCAGTGTTTTAAATAAAATAATGAGACAGGGTCATGACTATATTCCCTTCCTGCACTAACCCATGGAACTGAAACAGCAGTCATTAGAGTTTTACAAAGAAAAACCTGCATCCTCTTTTTTTTCTCCCACTTTCTTAGGAAGTGGCAGAAAAGGAACCATTATCAAAGACTTCATAAAGTCTTCAAGGAAAAATTGTTGATGCCATTCTTTTTATGATTAAAGTTTTCATATATATATATGGGTTGTAGACGACAGCAGAAAAGCTCAAGACAGAATGACTGATAGATAGCTACTCTAAAATCTCGACTGAGTCACCAAGAACACTTCAGTGATGCTTGGAGATGTGGAAAGAATGATGTCATTGTAAAGATTTGAGAAATTTCCATTATGTATTTTCCTCTTACTGTCTAAGGAATAGTAGTGGCATTAGCTCTATTGTAATGAAAGCAATATAGTAATCTCAATATGCTATTTTTCTAGCAGTAAGTTTTTTTTATGTTGCAGATTATATTTATTTTTAAAATGTCTCTTTAAGTTTGAGAAACATGTTATAGTTGCAATTCATCTCCTGTGTCACTGTATATGATTTTCTGTTCATTCTGCTTTGATAACATATGTTCTGTCAAACCTAGTTAGACTGCTCTTTTCTCCCTTGATGCCTAAATAATGTATATCATAGTATTTGTAAGTTCTATGTCATTTGCATTTTAATTTGATATTGTATTTGATTTGAGCAAAAGTGAAGCTTCCAATAATGTTTACAGCTTCAAAGAATTAGGTAACTACAATGATCCAAATTGTTCCACAGATTTATCTTAAAAATTTTCAGTGAGGAATTTCAGCGTGTTTTAACATTATCCTGGCTATATTCAGAAATGTATTTACGGTGTTTTGTTTTAAAAGAAAATAGGATGCCGAAAACAGTTGAGAACATGCTTATAGAAGCATTCTGTGCAACTGCTAGCTGCAGGTAAACATTTGAGTCGCATCACACATTGTCCAAAATAAGTAAATGCAAATATGGATAGTTAATTTGAATAGCTTGAAAAAGAAAAAAAAAAAGTAATGAAAAGCATCATGTGATACAACAGTTCTAAATACCTTAAAAACTTATTTCTAGTTTTGTGCATCTTTAACATGATCATACCAACTTCCATCAATGCTGAAAAGAGGAAAATTGTGCCTAGTTTTACAATAAAGATATTTCACACCTAGAATTAAGCAAGAGTAGGGTTACGTCATTTGCAAATATAACTTCAATCATATTACTTACACCAGTAGTCTTTTGAAAAGCTACCGCCCTTTGGGGAAAGAAAAATTAATTACCACATTCTGAAAAGATAATTAAAATCTAGTAAGTATTGTCACATCATTTAAATATAACATTTTTCAAATTTTTCAAGTCTCACCTGCAGATGATAACTGACAGGCTTAGATGTCTCAAACTTTTGTCTAAAGTTAGCAGTCTGTATAAAAATCTACATATGCATATATAAAATAAAATATAGAGAAAATATATTAATAAAAATATGCATAAATGTATGTGTATATACATAACCCTCTCACCTATATGTTGTTGGGTTTTTCTTTGATCTGTTTGGGCTTTTAAATAGTTCTAGTGTCAAAACAATTAGGTATAGAAAATTGGAATTTGACCATCACTGAGAAGTACCTTTGAATGCCCCTGAGAAATTGATTTTGAGGGATTTAAGAGAGTCTGAAAGCTGCAATTCTTTGTGTGTGGTTCTCTGTACAGGATTTTAACATCTTTATTCATCATTTGTTACAAAAGAAAACCATGACAATTATGACACAGAACTATGTATGCTTAAACAGTGAATGTATTACTTTTTACTCTTCTCCCTTACAACCTCCAATGACACTGGCATTTATTTAATTACAGTTCTACTGCAGGGTAGTTATTTTTGGTCCTATATGGCAGAAGAATAATATAAGGGTAGCATCTCCCCTCATTGTTTGATGTGCAGATTTCTAGTCACACAAGTTAGAACTTTAGAACGAAAACTCACAACACAAAGCTCCCAAGAGAATTTTGGATTACAAAGAAATTTTGAAAGAGGTTCAGAGCTCCTTAATTATCACTATCACTTACATAGGAATTCAGTCACATTGTGTACAATTATACAAAATAAAAATATTATTTTTTGTAATTTGCTAAAAAAATGCTGATATAATTTCTACATTTCTTCTGTCTTGTCTGTTGTTTTGATGAATGCCTCTGTGAATATGGAAACAGTGCCTTCTGGCATTTATTGTATATTTTATATACATATTGTAATGTTTTCTTCTTTTATCTAATATGTGAATGTTTTTCTTGGTTGCTTGGTTGTTAATGAATGGAGAAAAGAATGCAGCCCTCTTCAGGTCTAATATGATAACATACTTGCATTTGCATTGGTGAATTTGATACTGGTCATTGATATGAGGAAGGCTCTTATTGGAAATAAATATGTTTTTATGAGAAAAAGCACAATACAGACTGCAGAAATACAGACTTCTGTGCACTGTCCTCCCAGTCCTGCTTATCCCACTAAAAAGTGGGAACTGGAATAATGGAATAGATTAAATGTTAAAAAGACTAGTTCACAATTTATAATATATGAAGAAGAAAAAAAGAAGGGAATTTGCTGAGCAGTATATTTCAATGATCTTTACTATAGCCAAACTTTTCCTTTCTGTTCAGGGCTTCCTCATTCAAAGATTAGATTTGATTTTGTGAAAAACTGTCTATTTTAATTTGCCAGCAGCAACTGAGCTTTGAGATCCTGAGCATTTGAGCATGGCAAGTTTAGAGCAGCTCTAACTTGGACTAGACTTGAAAATATAACCTAAAAGTGGAAGTAGCAGTACTGTCATTCAGTTTCTCATTTACCCAGTTCAAGGCGAACTCTAAGAAAAGTCTATAATTTCAGGATATGTGAGATGTATTCTTGCTCCTGTTTCCCCTTTTTTTTTAATTATTATTATTATTATTATTATTTCAGTCTTCCTAGTTCATCTGCATAAGTTTTCTAAAAGGAAGTAGTGCTTCCTGAGAGTCTGATTTGAAAATTGATTTAAGTAAATGATATTCTATTTTATTCAACACATGAACAGAAAAAGCAATACCCAAAAGAGGTTGATTCATTCTGAATGAGGTGTGCAGTGAAAGCAAAATTCAGTAAGTAATAGTGTTTGTGTGTGACTAATACTTCTTTAAAAGATGTTATTATAGACTGCTATTCCAAAATACTCTGAATAACACTACTGATGCTACTACTCAGTACTGAGAGCTCAATCAACCAGTAATGAAATAGTGTAATTCCTTTCATCTGATTAACACTTAGAGATATATCTTCCCACTTATGTTTACAAATAGCTCTCTTCCTTGTCATAGATAGAGAAATAAGTCACAAGTAAAAATGTCATAAGTAAAAGTCAAAAAACTCGCTGTAGAATATACTGAGAATCATTGGTAGAACTGGGAACAGGATTGTGAACTGGTTTCACCTCTGATACTCAGGCCATCATTACCTTTAATTTATTTATTTACATATATATATATTTTATATATGTGTATATACATACACACACACATATACACACACCCCCTATATATATACTACTGAAAGCATTGAATGTCTGTGCACAAATTGTTGAATATTTTGAATATGACATATACATCCCATATCCATTAGTAGTACCTGGAATGAAGAATTTTTCCCATTTTGTGCAGAGATCTCCCTGAGAGAACACAAGAAATAATTAATTGACAAACTCTGCAAGAAAATAAAGTTGTGAAGCCTTCTTCAGTCCTGAAAGAAAAATGGACTGCTGTTTGCATTTTATGATAAATTATTTTACAACTGTGAAATAAAAATATTCTGGGAAGACTAGTTAAATGAATACATAAATTAATTAATTAGATGTCACAGCTACACTGACATACATGTGCTGCCTAATGCACCACCACTCTAGGAAAATGAGACATCATTAGAATTTATGGCAATGATTAACTAAGTTAAAAAGCTGCATGATGAAGACTTGAGCAACAAATCCAATGTAGTCAGGAAACTTTGAAAGCTCTATGCAATATAGAATGGTATTTTAAATGAAATTATCACAAAACAACCTACAGGCTTTATCCCCCACCATGTATTTTGACATTGCTGACAGGAATTAAGGGATCAGATAAATAGAGTCCCAAATGTGGTAGTTTGTTAAAACCAAGAAATATGAGCAAGGAAAGTAAAATGTATGGTCTTAATTAGGCCTTGCATAAAGCAGTGGATTTCTCAAGTTTGAGAACCTGTCTCTCCTTTAGAAATTCCGCATTTTCTTCTTCAATAGAGAAGAAATCAGAGTAGAAAATAGGAGCTAAAATAAGAGGAAGCAATTTCAATTATCTAACATTCATATCAACAGCCACCACTTTATATACATATAATAATGAATATGATAGTACTGTCAAGATACCGTTACCAAAAAAAAAAAAAAAAAACTTTAGATATATTTGGAATCTGACATGATTTTGATGGTTCTTGAACTCACTTCCAGTAATTCTAAATTGCAATCTAAATTAATCCTAAATCAGCATCTAAATTACTCCCAAATAATCATAAAAAGAGAATCGTATTTAGTAGTTTATATTAGATATCAAAAATAAAGTTCATGGACTAAGATGCATTTAATACAATAATTTCTAAAAAAAATTGAAAAGGTTCCCAAAAGCAAAAATTTCTCACATATTCAAGACATCATGTTCTGTTATCTTCAAACTTTGAAATAATGTTTCCTCGGGATAGAAAACATCTGCAGAGAACAACAAGCATTAGAAAGTAAGAATCGGGATTTGAGGCTAAAAAAAATGGTTAGAATATTATCTGTGGAGGGTTTTTTTTTCCATAACCTTTCTTAGATTTAGTGCTTCAGGGCCTACAAAGCTTTATATAATACTTGTTTTATTTAAGTAAGGCCATTATTGAGAGTGTAAAGAAATTTAAAAAAAAAAAAAAAAGATTTTTTTTTAACTGTTACACAGATCTTTCCCTTGGTGTGTTAAGGCCTTCATCTGTCTAGAAATCAATTTGCAAACACTGCAGCAGTTCCAATGAGATTTTACTGCAGCTCATCTTTCTGATTTGTTGGTAGCCAGCTAACTTTTAATTGGAAATCTCCCACTCACAGGTATCTCCCAGGGCAAACTGTTTCATTGAATAACCCTTGTAGATTTTGATTTGAGCCAATGCAAATTCACATTGCAAATTAGCTCTTTAATATTTGCAAAGAAAAGGACACTGGTGATCCGCTGTGATTTTATTGCAGTCCATATGGAAGATTGGATGATATCGCACAAGATTTATTTACCTCAAGCAATAACTTTAAAGTATCAAGAATACAAAATGCCTTTGGGTAGTTCAGACTCAGTCAGCATATAACTCTGTGGAGGGCTGTCACAGCAAATCATTATGATAAGGTTAGGAGACTTAGCATTTTGTGATTTACAATAAATTATTGCTCCTGTGCACTGACTGTTGGACTGCTTCCATAAAAACGGATTTTCAGCAACATGACATCTAAGCCTCACCACCAAGAAGATCATCTGAATTATTTCAGAAAGGCTGTGGTACCTGAGAACAACAGCTGTACCTTGGGAAGCTGTTTAGTAGCAGAGCAGAGATTTTGACTGTTTCAGAAATAACTTAAGACAGCCCATATAGACAACCCCAAATGGAGAGTTTATGTCACACTAACTGTTGGTCTTTTACCTTTCTTCTCTCAGATATCTGTATCCCATTTAAAATTATTAGATCCATTCTTTGCACTTTCAGCACTTGTTGAGCCTTATTTTTTTGCACAATGGGATGAATGAAAAAAAAAAAAGCTATGCTTGTAATGTAAATCATATTGCAATGATTCTGTGTTTACACTAGTGCAAGGGACATTAGATGTTTGCCTAAGATTTATTTATTTATTTATTTATTTATTTATTTATTTTACAAAATATATTTTGGTATTTCTAGTCTTCAAAATAAATAAGTAGTTCTCCCTCTTTCTCTCTGGCTTCTTTATTTTGTTAAAGCATCAACGTTTTTGATGAACTTTCTGCAGATTTATCTCTCTCTCTCCCCCCTCCTGGAAATAATTCCTATTGTTATGTTCTAATTATATCTTATTGTATTTCCACAGAATATTTTTTCAGACATTAATTCATGGCCGAAGGAGTCAGAAATATGTCTTCAAATGCTGCATTAATCCCCAAATCAGTGCCTAAAATTATTTCCTCATATAAGTTTCATGGTGATAGGCTAAATAATGAATGTGTACGACCTTCATACACCCAAGAGGGCTGCATGCCCTGCAGGATTCCACCCACCCTGTGCATCCTCCAGCCTGAGCACCAGCAAACCAGGCAGAGACAAGCCAGCTACAACAGCAGCACCAGATTTCGCCTCTCCAACCAATGCCAGGCCAATGAAGATGAATGAGGGTGGTGCTTGAAACTATGGATTTGTATGAATCTTCTACACTAGAGTTTGAAAGTGTGATGAACAGCTTGCTGGAATTAGTTCTTTTTTTCCTTGGAAGAAATTTTGAGGAAAATTAGAAGGGAGACTAGAAATTTCTACTTTGCAGTTTTTCACAGTAACGACTTCATAAAAAATAAATTACAAACTATTGGCTCAGTTCTGGTCTTCTCAACAAGATCAGTGCACAGTCCCTTATTCACCATATAATTTTGTACATCTCGTGAATCAATATATGCAGTCCAACCAGGCATACAGATCTATATCTAGTTTTCAAAAATCATGAACCATTTTTAACTTGCATCTGTGTATAAATATGGGTTTTACTTATATAATTTCTGTCTACCATATGTTTCATTTTGGCAGTCTTGTCATTTAAATTTGGAACATGCCGTTTCATAGTTACTGACAAGAAATGATGCATATAACTGTAGTTGAATATTTGTTTTCCAAACAGATATATATATATGGCAGAAGAACAAAAAAAAAAAAATCATAATCATTGCATTCCTTACATGCGATTTCTGTCAGGTAAAAACTTAAATGTCTCTAGTTTAGATATTGTATATAGCATTACCACAGTAGTAAAGGTCTACATTTTGTGAAGATTGGTGACTGTGAAAAACAGATTGTAAGATTTTTTATTTAATTTGACATATTGCACCTCAGAAGGCTCATCTAAGCTGAAAAAATATTGTGAGAAGCTTTTCACTTTCTGAAAGGGAAATAAAATATCTCTGCCTACTTTTTTATTTCATCTAAGTCAAAATACTTTATCCACAACAGTCCAATACCCTTACTAATAACCTACAAATCTAACCAATACTAACATCCCTTAAAATAAAATTTCTTGAAAACACTTTGACTGGGATAAAAAATAATAGTGATGAATGGAAAAACATATGATTAAAAAAAAGTGGAAGTTTTGTTTTAAGGCTTGTTTTTATCTTTCTGGTTTTGTCAATGTGTGGTCAGATATGAAGATGATAGGAACTACGAAAAATTAAATACAAAACATTTACATGTTTTCGTACTTTTCTCCATGTTTTTTACTCATTTTCAGGCTCCCTTCACAGATGCATATATTTCTAATTGCAACATAGAATGAAAGAGTTCTTAAACCTCCTCATTCTTTAAGTTCAGTATCATTGTAAAAAGTATAGTGCTATTACCAATAAATTAGAAAATCAGCTATGTGTTAGATTTGTTCAAACTTCCACTAAGCAATAATGCATTAAAAATAAATAAATAAACTTTCTAAGCCTTCAGAGGACTAATCCTTCATCAGAAAACACATACAAAACTGAGCTAAGTATGATCAGGAGATACGGGATATGTTCAGAATTTGACTAATCACTGGTCTGAAGAATTTTAGGGTTTTTACTGGAGTGTGCTGGCTCTTGTATACACTGTACAATGTGAGGAAAAGAAAGCATTCTACTGCATTGTCATTGAATGAGCAGAGCTTTTTACTGATCTCATTTTTTTAAAATGAATTCCTACAATGGCTGGACATTGAAAATAACTGCTCCGTTTGGACAAGTCTGAAATCTATACAAGATAGAAGCAAGTGCAATCTCACCAACCAGTGAATGGTTTAAGAGATTTGTAATGGCACTGAAGCCTTTTAGGTTCTTTGGAGAAAATCTTCATCCAGTATAAATCAAGGTAGGTCTACCGAGGGCACTGGATGCATATAGATTCAGAGCTGCTGAAACTCTATACTTTTTGATATCAGAAAAGGCCAGGTGTGAAAAAAATCTTCAGAATAGTACTAGCCGTAGAAACCATCACTGAGTAGCTGTCATAGTAATCTTAGAGATTTATTTTGGACCCATCTTTTTAAAAGTCATCAAATCAAATCCTTTTTCTTTTAAATGACTGCAAATGCTGAAAATACCGTGTCATGTCTCAGAGTAAGAACTATAATGGTCGATTGGAATGGTTGTCTACCACAGTGGTATTCGGTCCTGACCTAATTGTATGCCATGTGATACCATGCATTTTTTGTTTTTCTGCTTACTGTCTACTTATTTGCCAGTGTTAGTCCCTGGAAAATGTAAACTATCAGTTTTTAGGCTAATTCTAATTGTGGAGACATCAGAATCATAGAAATTTAAAACATCAGTGGTACCCCAGGAGGCTGTTTCTGTTTAAATCCTGTTCTTTCAAAACAGCCCCAAAAATCCAGTCATGAAAAAAAATACTTGCTAGACCCATATTGCTGTACAGTGAAACCCTGTGAAATGCAATGCAGCTAAATCATTGAAAGAATATTTGTCAGAATCTTGTGTCTATTGTTTAAAAGTTACTGTAGATATATCATGTTAATTTCTTTATCAACATATCTGTCTTGTAGACAAGCTTCATAATGACTTGAATAGAGAAGAAAACTCTCTTCACTCTAATATAAATTGGCAGAGGGTCTTTGCACTGAGAACAATCTAGAATTCATCTCTATGCCAGAAATGTTTGGAGAAAATGTGGTTTTTAAAGCCAAAATAATTCTCATGGAAATAAAAACTGAATTCACAAACACATTTCTGCTCGAAAGCCGATTTTTAAACTGATTGTAAAGTAAAAATGGAGCAAAAACATTGCCAAGCAATTTTATACATCATCTCAGCATTCATCAATTTAGTGAAAATGATTGCAGCTCAAAAGAAAGGATTGCAGATTAAAATATTAGAACTAGTAATAAATGTACACATTTATTACATAAGTTATGAGATTTAACATGAATTATTAGGTAAAAAATATTTTTAAATTTTGATTATGTATTTTTTGTTTTACATGACATTTTTCCATCTCAGAATAAAAGAAAACGTGCTTTCAGATGTCCCAGAGGCCAGTCAAAGGAAACTACCTGCTATCTGATCCTTGAGAAATCAAAACAGTGGCAGCAGCCGTTTTATATTCATGCAAGCTACATCTAGCAGACAAATGTTAAGTGTTGTTTTGTTTTTACTTTAATCAATAAATGACTGGAGATCTATTTAAAATCCTAGGACAGAATAAGTATTTTGGCCTTTAAAAGGTTGCTAGAAATTTTTAATGGATATATTTTAAAAGTTCTGTTATTAAAAGAAAAACTCTAAAAACCAGCTAAGTTTTAGTGTCTACATTTTCTTCCACATATCTTTCATTACACCTGTGCTAAGCTGCCAGGAAGTAGTATCGTGAGTTCCACATCAGTTCATCACCACTGCCTTCCTCCTGCTGTCCTACAGAGAAATTTGGTTTAGGGAGGGATCACTAAAACTTGAACAACACATAGAAAAATTGAGAGAGTTTTCTCGGAATATTCACACCTGATGACACTGTTTCCTTCCACAATGCTCTCTACAGGGCAGATTTTAACACAGAACTTTGAAAGTGGAAAGTTATTGAATCAGCCTCTAACTAATGATTTTTGTCATAAAACATATACAAAATAAAAAAATGCATAAAAAATATACAAATAAAATGATGGACTCATTAGTTAGTGATTAAAGAAATGTACAGATGTGATTTCGAGCAGTATTTTGTCTTTAGGATATTGTTACACGATAGGTTACTATGCTATTTACTTGGGTGACAGCAAGGCATATGCCTCAATTGTATTTAGCAGCAAGGAACCTGAGGTCAGAAGCCTGTTTTCACATCCTGCAAATATGTTGCTGAACTTGTATTTAATTGTTATTTATGTGGCCAAACACAGAGCACAAGCAGCATACACAAAACTGAAGAAAGCAGGTTATGAACAGCCATATTATCTGAAAAGCGTTTATTCCAACTATTGGGGGAGTAGCTATGAATAATTAATATGTTGTTGAAATCAAGTCCAATTTGCAGGCAGTCTGGTGACCATCAGTAATATAAAGCAGCAAAACAGATTGCACTTTGGGAACATTTGGAGTCTCATCCTTTAGGGCCCTGACCTGCTTCAGAGAGGCATGAACTCCCTTCCTTCCCACCAAAGACCAAGCTGACCCCCAACACCCACAGCTGCTCAGGCTTCCTGAGCTCATTATTTACTAGTCTAACCAGCTGTGGTGGTGTGCCTTTGGGTCTGGCACAGTCCCTGGTCCTCTGGTTCTCTCTCTGTTGTATTGCCAGTCCTGCTAAATACCATCCTGGCATTGTTTTACTCCAGAGCTCACCAGGTACCGGGAGCTTTTGCACAGGCCTCTGTGCCACAGGTGTTTTCCAGTTCAAGGAATAAAGCATCCATTGAGGCATGCTAACAAATACTCTTGTTTTTTAGCCTTTTTTTTTTTTTTTTTTTTAGGAGTAGGTCATAAGCTGACATGCTGCCTTAAGCTGTTTAATTATGATTTTTAATGGGTCATTGTGTTTTCCAGTAGGCCATGTGCAAAGACTAAAATAGAAGTATAAAAAAAAAGAAAAAAAAAGCTTTAAAATAAACTTATGCTTTGAGATTTAGTTATTGTTGAAATGTCTAGATAGAGAGCAGGTTGAGGAGAAAGAAGAGATATAAAACAATGTCAACTGGGACACGCAGTTTGTGTACCAGAGCCAGCACAAGGGATTCACTCTTGGTTTCTTTTCTAAGTAAAGAAGAATCATGCTCTTGCACAAGAAAGAGGGATAGTCCAATTGAGATGCCAGCTTGATTCTATTCTGCTAAAATGATGATGTTCACCTTGAATAATTTATTCTCCAAAGCAAAGAGAGGTGTCTCTAGATGCTATTATGTATCTTGGGGACTTTATTTTTTTCTGTTTCAAAGGAAGCCTTGTGAATCACTTGCATGGAACTATATCTTTCCAGCTTATTAAGGCTTAAACATAAAGAAATTTTACTTCAGAACAACTAACTCAAACTTCTCATTCAAAGCTGAGTTATATGACAAAAGATACATTTATTTGCTAATGAGTTCTTCAAAGCTTTTACACATCCATCCTAAGGAACAATATTTTTTCATTTGCATATTTCTTGTAAAAATGGATTTAATTGGAAGAATAAAAAGATTTTTTAAAGCTCTTAATTGTTAAATATATTTATTAAAATACACTTCTCTGCATATCAGCCCTTTTTAATATCTTCCTCCATTTTCTCTTAAGTATGTATGTAATGACAGTGTAACAAGGAAATGATAGGAGAGAAGGCTGAATATTTTTTTTCAGATGAATTTATCACCTGCTCCAAAGAACAGGTGTTTGGCAAGCATCCTCAATTTCTGCAGAGTGTCACTGATTATCACATTTTTCTGTGTACACAGCAAAATACTTCGTTATTTCAAACAGAGTTTAAAAATCTTGTTGTAAGAAAATGAAGTTTCTTTCTTAAACAAAAAATGTTAACACTTTCTAAACATCATAATAATGTGTTAGTAAGGTGTCAATGAAGTATAACATTATCTATCTCCTATTGTCATTACTAACTATTTATATTCTTCACACAGCTTATTTTTCCCTTTTCTGCAATATCATTTGACACAGACTGCAGTAAAAAATGTCATGTTATACTAAGAATTTTGCAGTATTCCAAACTAAGGATGGGTAGAGCTCCAAAAGAGAATAATGCAGTATATTCAGGATATTCAGGAATCAAAATTTACCAGCAGGCTTCTTTCTGAAAATCTTTGCACAGATTATTGAATTTAAGAGCACTGTAACATATGCACACACACAAATGCATCACTTTAAAAACCAACAAACAAATAAACAAACAAACAAACAAACCCTCCAAAACTACCACTACCACAAAAAAAAAAATCTAGTAGCTGATTGTATTCCTTTAATTGTAAAGGAAGATGTCACACAGCTATAGCAAATCTTCTACCGGACTTTGAACGTATGGTTCTGCTTGGACATTGTACAGGGCCACTGGCAGTCTTTTGTGTTTATTGAATTAATTAAGCTGCTGTTTTGAGGAATAGCCACTGTTCTCCTTTCCTTTCCCTCTTTGTCTCATTCAGCTTATGCTTAATGAACACCTCTAAAAACTCTCTAAATTTTGTTAATATTAAACTATTTTGATTTCTTCTGTGGGGATTTGCTGCACTCCAAATTATTTTTATAGATTTTAGTTGGTCAAAGCATTTTACAAAGATTTTTGCCAATATGCAGTCCAAACTTTTATACTAAATGTAAAATAGATTTTCCTTTCTTCTATATGTTAGTTAAAAACCCTATTAAGAGATTAACATACAGTTAGGTAAGATTTTTTTTCCCCAGAAGAAATAGAAAATGTCAGGAACTTCTGTATAATTATACTTCTAGTCCTAGTTTCTATATGTATATTGCTTTTCCCAAACTTCAGCTCAACAAATATAAGCATGTAAATCTGAGTCTCAGTACAAAGCAGACAAATCTAGGTGCCCGAAGGACATCAGAGGAGATCTTGACAGACCTTCAGAATATAGTTTCCAAGCTGGTTTGCTTTCAGTATTTACCAGTATTGACTTCCTCTACCCAGTCTCCTTTGTCTGAATGATCATCAGCTTTCCTTTTTGTCTTTTTATTCGGTTTAATGCCTTTCCTGTCATATTCAGCTGTGATTAAAGTGTTGCTTTTGAGATTATTCTAGTCATTCACACATCATAAAAAAGATGTGTGGAAAGATGTACTGGTGCTAACATTATGAAGACCTTAACAGTTAAAAATGAGAGAGAGAAAGATATGAGTGTTTGAGGTGGATACATCAAGATTAACAGTAGCTGGTTCAGAAAAATAAGCAGAAAATGTGATTGAAATATTGTTAACAATCCTTTTTATCTAAACAAACAAACAAACAAACAAATACAATTGCACTATCTCTAAGTAAAGGGAAGTTCATTTTCGGAATGGGAGTAGTTGTTCATTTGCCAAGAGATCAATATTTCCCTGACACCTGCAAGGAATTAGCTAAATAACAGCGCCTTGGTGCAGAAGTTTTAAAAAATGTGCAGTAGAAATATATAAGAAGAAACATAGGAAGAAATATAGGAAGCATATAAATAGTAGCATGAGTTCATCTTCCGCTCTTGGGACAGTGTGAAAATAGGTTGCGGTCAGGAACTGCATTTTCTGATGTGGCTGCATATAGTTTAATGCATAGTGGACTTTTCCACTGGATCTCTCTGTCATCAGAGTTCAGCCGTGCCTACCATGTAACAGTCAGGGTCATCTAGAGCATGTGGTACATGATTTTGTCCAAGCAGGTTTTGAATATCTCCAGGGAGGGAGATTCCCTGTATCTGGATCTGCGGTTTACCTGTAGTTTATCTGTAGTTTAGCAAATTTATGAACAATAGTACCAATTTTTACACCCTAAATTATTACATTCTACTAAATGCCACTGGGAAAATGTCAGTTCATACCCAATCTGAATTGTGACATTGTTTAATTTTCTGCTAGGGAGAACAGGAAAAAAGGCTTCTGTTTACTCCACTAGTAATCACAGAATTAATTCAATGGGGACCTTGTCTACTGATGTTGCAAGCACACCACAGACTCATGATACAACAGAAACAGAAAGCAAGGTAATAAAAATGCATTTCACTAGGTCAAAACCTTTAGCACAGAACAGGCAAACACAGTTTATGTCAATCAGAAAGCAGTTTTTAATGGATCCTTAAAATCACAGCATGTAACACCTTTGAATCTTTAAAACTGCTAAACATTTGGCAGCATGTTATTAGCCCTGTATATATCAAAAATATTGTTTTCTTACTCCCTCCCTGCTCTGTAAGTTGGAACACATGAAACCCAAGCACATGAAATAACAATGCAAATGGAACAAGTTTAATACATGATGCTATTGTTATCATTCTAGCATCTATGCATTTCTGTTAACATGCTGCAAGAGATGTATGAGTTTATTTTGAAAGAACGATGGAAAAAAATAGAGCTAAAACTAACTCATGTTTTCCATTTCTATCTGATGGCACAATGATATAAAATTACCTAAAAGTTTGTGCTGAACATCTATGTGCTTGTTTAATTCTTGTTATCTCTCTCTCTCTCTATTTTTTTGTCATTCCAAAGAGTGGAACGACACCAAAAAGTGGCAATGCGATTTTGACATTTTTTTGTGAATAATCATTAATGTTGCTCTTCTTTGATTATGACCATAAGTAGTTATTGCAGTAGGCTATCATATAAAACAATCATTGCAATACAGTAGCCTTTATATTGCAGTAATTTATGGTACATCTTAAAAAAAAAAAAAAAAAGAATGGTATATGTGCATACTATTCTGCTGTAGATTCTGAGATCATCTCCTTAAAGGATCTACTGAAATATGACAAACTTCTGCTAAGTTCTTTATTTTCCCATTTTGAAAGATATGCTTAAAATTGCCTAGTATGTTTTTCAGACTTCGAAAAGAAACAGTCAAGAAACTATTTGGGAATATTTGTTATCCCTCACATCAGTGTGAGATTTTGTTTGGCTATGCAGAAATAATTATTTGGCAAAAATACAGTTAGTAAATTTGCCTTCTTAGTATGGAAGTTGGCAGGAAAACACCACTGCATATTTATATTTACTTTTTACTTTTACTTTATTTTGATTGCCTCTAATTCTAGCAAAGTTGTAATAGAGATATGAATTATTAATTAATTATTGAATCGAAGATGTAGAAAATTCTAAAGGATTATCTAAACATATTCTATAGATATTTCCATCTAAATGCTAAATTTTGACTAACTGTGAGGAAAGTGTATTAGTTCGGAACAATCCTCTAGCATTAGAACAACAATTTTGAAATCATACAGATGACTCTCACATTCTTTAAGCCATTGCACTTTAAATGCAAACAGTCACTTGGTGATTTCCTCTGCAGAGAGGTATTTCTAGATGGAGCTACATTTGTCAAAAGGGTTAAGAGAGGTAAACTGGAATATTAGCCCTCTGAGCTTTATAACCAACTATGAGTGTGAAGGGCCTTAGTTTCTTCTAAACTTCGCCTCAGTTTGAATCAATCCCCTGTGGTTTGAGGGTAAAGAGGAAAAAAAACCAAACTAGTTAATATTGAAAAAAATTTTTTTTTGTAAAATCAGAAGCTGTAGACTATTTATGTTTTAATAGCTATGTTGCAGTTGCAAGAAGAGATTTGGCTTTCCCTGCACTTCTGATACTGAGTGGCTACACGTTCCACCTTCTTTGTAACTGTAAAAGCAGTAATAATTTGCACTACTGGACTAAAGAAAACAACTCTCTTCTTTATTGATCAAGGATTATTGAAAGCACTTCCCGTCATAAAGTACTCCATTGGAAAAGTCACTCAGATGATCACAGAATCACAGAAAGGTTAAGGTTGGAAGGGACTTCTACAGATCATCTAGTCCAACCCCCCTGGTCCAGCAGGGACTCCTAGAGCACGGGGCACAGGGTGGCATCCAGGTGGGTTTGGAAGATCTCCAGAGAAGGAGACTCCACAGCCTCTGTGGGCAGCCTGTGCCAGGGCTTCGTCACCCTCACAGGAAAGCAGTTCTTCCTCACACGGACATGGAACTGCCTGGGTTTCAACTTGTACTCATTACCCCTTGTTCTGTCACTGGCCACTACCAAGAACAATTTGGCCCCTTCCTCTCTACAGTCATTCCTCAAGTATATATACATATTGATTAGAACCCCTCTCAGCCTTCTCTTCTCTAGGCTAAACAGACCCAGCTTGTTTAACCTCTCCTCGTACAGTAGATGCTCCAGTTCGTTGATCATCTTGGTCACCCATCTCTGGACCCTTTCTAGGAGCTCCACGTCCCTCCTGTACTGGAGAACCCAAAACTGCACCCAATACTCCAGGTGCAGCCTCATCAGAGCTGAGGAGAGTGGCAAGATTCCCCTCCCTCAACCTGCTGGCAATGCTTCTCCTGATACAGGTCGGGATTCCACTGGCCTTCTTGGCCATGAGGGCACATTGCTTACTCATGGTTAACTTGTTGTTATATCCCTCCCATATCCCTCTTCGTGGAGCTGCTTTCCAGCAGATCAGGCCCTAATCTGTGCTGGTGCTTGGGGTTATTCCTGCCCAAGTGCAGGACCCTGCACTTATCCTTGTTGGACCTCGTGAGTTTCCTCATGATGACCTACCAAAAGGACTTACTATACTTATTTGTGAGTAATACAATCAGTGGAGTTTAACATTTAACAAAGTATGATATTTTGTTTCTGTCAAAGTCAATGAATCAAAATTATTAATCAACAATAAGAAATGCAGTGCTATATTCCACATATTGGATGAAGGTCTCATCCAAGAAAAAGTAATTTTATTTAGAAACCTTCCAAACAGGTATTCTCATGCAGATGACAAGTACATATTATGCAGATGCCTTTTCTTTTTCCACACACATGAATCTGTCCTTGGTACTCAAAAGAAAATACGCGTGTTTAATACCACGAAGATCAGAGTGTAAATGAAAAAAAACATTTAACTCCTATCCTGATTGTGTTTACTGTGCTCTCCCAAATTTTAGTATCACATTCACACTAAAGTCAAACACATCAGTAGAATTACTGTATCACAGTAGCACAGAATGGTTGAGGTCGGAAGGGAGTTTTGTCCCATCCTCTTTAGACACTTCCCTCAAGGTCTCCTCTCAGTCTTCTCTTCTGTAGGCTAAACAGCCCCGGCTCACTTAATCTTTCCTCATATGATAGATGTTTGAGTCCCTTAATAATTTTTGTCACTCTATACTGGAAATCCCTATGAGGGAGTTCCATGATCTCTTGCCCTGGGGAGCCTCGAACTGTACACAAACTCAGTTTTTATTTATTTATTTATTTATTTATTTATTTTTAAATTTATATACTCTGTGTGTGTAAGTCTTGTGACTTCTTATACCAAGATTTTTTTATTTTTTTTTTTTTTTAATTGTGCTTTTATAACTATAAATTGATTCAGGCTAACAATTCTTTCTAACCACAGATTTCACCATTAGGAAAATGATATTCTCAGATAGTATTACCATCTTTATCTATCAGTTCCCTGTTGATGTACTGAAGCTCAGCATTTTTTCATCCTGAGTCAGTGTTATGAGGTCTGTCTGTTGTCTTAAACAAGTTTTGAAATGTGATTAAGAGCCATTTTGGAATAACTGTGCATGCTAATGCTGGACTTGGATGCTTTTCTGTTGCTCTAACTTTTTTTGTAGATGTATAGTAGATAGTTGATAAATTCATGGAAAAATATGAGTGAATGAAAAAACAGAAGAATCAGTCCTTCATATCAAAGATGAAAGATTAATGTTTGGGCTTGGTTAGGTTACATAAATGTAATAGCTATATAAATACCCAAACTTAGGACATATTTTAATACAAAATGCTGCAAATGAGGCGTAAAATATTTGCAGTTGCATTGCAACATTGCCAATGATAGGGAGGCTACCTAGAGTAGAACCATGATTATACAGTGTCAAATTCAGTAATTTATCTTAGTAAGATTGATTTCCTCCTGGGAGAAGAGATACTTTTTAGAGTTAAATTTGTGTCTTATAAGTAGGGGAAATGAGAGAAGAGCAAAGAGAGAGTAAGAGTTTGATATATAACCTGATCTCTTAATTTTCATGATTATGTGTAAACCTAGCAAGATTATTTTCCATTAAGAGCATGAAAATTAAGAGAGATAGTAGAAAATGTTGAGGTGTGCTCTGCTCACTCTTTACAGGCTTGAAACATCTTTAATAACGCCACATGGATTTCAGAAATGGTCAATTTTTAGAAAAGTAGTTGTTGAAAGAAATGATCTCTGAATGCTTTTTTCTAGACAGAAGTTACCTCTTTACAGTGTAGAGTCAGGATGTAAATGAAACATCAAAAATGTGGTGAAAAAAAAAATACTGACTAGCTCTTTTTCACTCACCCTTTAGATACATACGTTCATCTACAAAGTCAGTCAAAGTCAGACCTTAGGAGAGGACTAGGAAGAGATGAAGAGATTATTAGAAAATTGGAAATGAAATTTAAGAATGAAATAATGCATTAAAAATGGAATAAAAATTCAAGAGCTAAAATTGCCAAGTGGAAAACAAACAAAAAACAAACAAACAAACAAACAACAAGGGTGAGCTAATGAAAGAAGGACTAATTTCTTTGAAATCACTTATTTCCACTGTCTATAGATGCTATATTCATGAAACAAGAAAGCCAGACTGTTTTCTTGCTTTCTGACCTAATTGTGATCCAATAATTTTTCAAATCAAATGCATTTTCCCAAAGGTATTTTATTTTCAAATTAGAGATTAGAATGTAATTTGCCTTCATGCTAGGAAAGAAATTAAAGAACTTGGTCAAAGCTCCAGTAAAAACAGGTTAAAAGAGTTTCAAAAATTTTATCTTTACACAGAAAAAATAGTATATGAATACGTTATAAGTGAAAATTCTTTCACTGCTCACAAATGATTCATAGACTAAAATTTCCTACATTTTTTCCTTATTACTTTTCCTTATTTTCATTGTTAGTCACATTCATTCTGGAAAATAATTCTTGAAATAATTTCTGATTGTAGATAAGAATTTATCATTCAATTTTTTTTTTCCTTTTCTCTTTCCACTTGTAAATTTCTGTGCTATGAGTGGATAGTAGTGATAGGCAAAGGTTTGCAGAGATGCACCGATACTTAACACTATGTACTGAAAGCAGATTCAGCTACAAAAGGAATTTGCTTATAACTACATCCCTCACTTTTAAATGAAAATATTCAAATTATAATTCCATATCTGAAGATTTTTTTTTTCGGTTATGTTAACAAATATCAAGCATTTCCTAAAAAAGAAATGCAGAGGGTTAGCACAAAAAGAGGCATATAGAAAATGGTCTTAGCCTTACGGTACTCTACTTGCTTAGCAACTGTTGAAGTTAGTGTGGATGTGAAGGATGTGCTAGATTTGAAGGTTTGGGTGTATAGTGAACATCTTTAATTTTCAAAGAAATACTTCTTTCCTTTTTCTCTAACATTTACCTTACTCCACTGAGATGAGGAAGACTATGCAGATGGAAGTTGCACAGAATTAATTTCACTAAAACTATATAGATAAGAGCCTGAGAAAGCATGACTATCTGTTTATCAAGAGCACTTTTCCACCTGTGATTGAAATGATAATGGAACTGCAGAGAATGAAAACAATGATGACAGCAGATATTTCACTGATTCAGTATTGACTGTAAGTGCATAACCAAAATGAATTTGGTTATGTAGTTAGAAGCCAGGATGTTGATCACAATAGAGAAAATAATCCAAAGAAATTGTGATTTATTTTCCAAAATGTAAATATTAATTCACTTTTTATGGGAGGAGAATGAATGCTACTTGATTCAAAAGAGAACTTGAATCATTCATGCCCACAGGCACATTTATTCTTTAAAAAGCAACTCAGATTTGAAATGTTATGGGCCCTACCTATTTCCATTTTATACGTATAGTGATATTTGTTAGTGGGACTTCCAAACAAGCTGCTTTTTAGCTGGTATCTACAGCTGCATTTGTATATTTGCTAATGTAAGGTTCCTGTACTTTCAAATATATATTCTGGTTACTCAGATTATCTGATACAGACACATACCTTTCTTGTAGTCGTTCTGTAGTGTGTGTTGAACAGTCTTCAAATATTTCAAATATTAATTCTGCAGATCCATTTATCACTATATCTTTATCACTCTTTTTGACGTTTCAAGGCATTCTGTGGGTTGTAGAACTTACAGACAATGTATATACAACTCTCCCCATTTAATATTTTGAGAGATTGTTTCATATGATCATGTTTCATATGACTAAGACAGTGTGCTTGTTTGTTTGTTTTCTCAACTCATGGCTCATGTTTTCTCAAATCATTACAACAAAAATTCAGATATCTGCAAAGTATATTCTTAAATTTGTACTTTTATGGACTATTAGATATTTTGCATACTTTTCATTAAATCTGCTCCTCATATTCACTTGCCATATTGTACAATATAAAATTACACTGATAGCTATAAAATAGATGTCATGGCATATTTTTATATGAATAACAGCACTTATCACCATTTAATGTTTATTTTGGCATACTCAGTGGCTTCCATGATTTGAAAATGTGAAGACTTCACTTGAAATATACAGAGGCTTAGAGGCTTACTAACGAGAAGATAAAAGGAGAGAGAGGGGCAGAAGAAGGTAAAATCTCTTCCTTTCCTATACAATATGTAAAGAGAAAAGGAGGATGATAGAGATATATCTCTGACTTATGTGGAAGAAAAATTGGGGAATAATAATCTAAAATCTATTTCACTTCAGTTTATTGTGAGATCATTGTCTTAATTTCCTTCGCAGTCAGTGAAGGAGAACCTGTCTACAACACAGTGCACAAGACAGATTAATCAGTCCCTAGAAATCCCCAGGGAATGTATAATCATAGATTCACAAAATCACAGAATGGTTGAGGTTGGAAGAGACCTCTAGAGATCATCTAGTCCAACTTCTAGGACTAAAGCACCTAGAACAGGTTGCATAGGGTCACATCCAGGCAGGTTTTGAACATCTCCAAAGGAGATTCCACAACCTCTCTGGGCAACCTGGTCCTTTGACAGGGCTCTGTCACCCTAACAGTAAAGAAGTTCTTCCTCATATGCAGATGAAAATGCTTGTGTTGCAGCTTGTACCCATTACCCCTTGTCCTATCACTGGCCACCACCACGAAGAGTTTCGACTCATCCTCTTTACATTCTCCCCTCAGGTATTGGTACATGTTGATAAGATCCCTTCTCAATCTTCTCTTCTCCAGACTAAACAGGCCCAGTTCACTTAATCTTTCCTCATAAGATAGTTGTTTGTGTCCTTTAAGATGATTATCTTTGTCACCGTATACTGGACCCTCTCTAGAAGTGCCGTGTCCCTCTTATACTGGGGATTCACAGAACTGCACACAATACTCCTGATGTATGCTCATATCACAACTGAGTAGAGGGGGAGGATCCCCTCCCTAGATCTGATGGCAACACTCCTCCTAATGCAAGCCAGAATCTCATTGGTCTTCTTGGACACATGGGCACATTGTTGGGTCACATTGTTATCCACCAGAATTCCCAAATCCTTCACCACAGAGCTGCTTTACAGCAGTTCAATCTCTCAGCTGTACTGATTACTGTGGTTATCCATCTCCAGGGTCAGGACTTTACATTTTGCCTTGTTGAATTTCAGAGGTTGCTCTCCACCCATTTCTCCAACCTGTCAAGCTTCTTCTTAATGGCAACACAATCACCTGGCGTATCAGTCATTCTTCTCATTTTTGTGCCATCTGCAAGCTTGCTGAGAGTACCGTCAGTCCTCTCAACTAAGTCATTAATGAATTATTGATCCTGGGGGATACCAACAGTTACTGACTCCACCTGGACTTTGTGCTGCTGCATACAACCCTCTGAGACCAACAGGTGAACCAGTTTTCTCCACTTCATTCTCCATTGTCTAGTCATGTCATTAGTTTGTCTATAAGAACTGTTATGTGAGACACTATCAAAAGCCTTATTGAAGCTGAGGTAAAAACATCTACTGTTCTGCCCTCATTTACTAAGCCAGTCATCTCAGACAGATATCAGAAGTATTAATCACATTTTCTTCTTCACAAATCTATGTTGACTACTCCCAGTCACCTTCTTGGTCTTATTGTGCATGGAAATAGTTCCCAGGAGTGTTTGCTCCATCACCTTCCCAGGGTTTAAGGTGATATTTATAGGACTGCAGATCCCCCAATCCTCCCCCTTGGACATCTGTCACAGAAGGAGTTGTGAGGGAGAGTGAGTGACACAATGCACTTCACTCGAGTGAAAGAAACAGCAATAGGTTTTATTGATATGGACAGTGGTTTCACAAGATTTTATGGCAAGGTCACTTATTATTTACTGCGTGGAAGTTAAGATAATACATGGAATTATCTAGGATGCCCTCCCATTGAGTCTCAAGGTTCAGATTGGACCCCCTTGCTTTCCAAACTCCTTCTGAGAAGAGTCTAGGTGTGGCTGGATCCAATCCGAGTCCCAATTCTGGTCAATGGTTTATGGCTAAGGGATTTTGTGTGCAGTTACAAAGTAAAGATAACAAGTTCAGAAAAAGAGCACGCTGTAGTTCACTTACCATGGGTCTGTTGTGGCAAGGATCTCTCAACCTCGAGGAGTATCCTTGAGAGGCGTCCCTGTTCAAGGGGAGATCCGGGCATGCAGCCCATTGCCATGCAAGGAGAGCTCAATGGGCTCTCGGGCTGTACCCATATTTATGGGATAAGATGATTAACTCATAGTCATTGGCTGCTATGCACAGTTAGTCTTATCTCCTTATCAGCACACAGACATCAAGACTGTTATTGCTGATTAATGTCCAAGTGAGGGAGGAAATCAGGGAGGCAACCACCTGGATCAGATATTTATGGGATAGTTAACACTTGAATAGGGCTATCCTTGAGAAGTTGGATTGAACTGGGGAAGGAGCATATCCATCACAACATGTTGAACATAGGAGTGACATTTCCCTTCTTCTAGTCCTCAGAAACCTTTTCCAATTGGTATTTCCTTTCAAAGATAGCCAAGAGTGACCTTGCAATGACTTGGGACAGCTCCCTTAGCACATGCAGATGCATCCTGTCAAGTCCCACTAAATGTTTTTGCTCAGCGTAGCCCAGTTACAGACATCTAAAACCTATATGCTACCCTGAGATGCTCTTAGTAGAGGACTTTATTAAAGTAATCTTAAAGTAAATGTTTGAAATAGGATAAATAAATAGCATTATAAAAATGATTTTTTCTCTCTTTGCCCAGCATGACTAGCTCAGATGTTGATATCTACTCTTGTTATCTTAGTTAAATCTCATACTAGATGTTCAGAAATAACAGCTGACTTATTTTTGAGTCCAACTTATACGCCTTCCTCCCTATTTTCTAGCTTTCTGTTTCTTTTTCTGAAACTAAACTGTAATCGTAAAATCATAATAAAATTGAAATTGAAAGAGATCTCTGAAGATCCTGTAGTCCATCTGAAGATCATGTAGTCCAGTCTCTTACAGTCCAAGTAGACAAAATTCTAAAAATTGAAGTTCCATCATGGCTTCAAGACCGTTTTCAGTGAGTTTTAAAAAACTCCAAGGATGGATATTCCAAGATGTCTGTGAATACATTGCTAATGTACTTGACCACCAAGACTGTTTTTTCCACATATTTAATTGGAGCTTTTCCCTGTAGGACAAACATTCTGTGCTTCTGAGAAGAGTCTGTTTTCCTTTTATATATAATCCTATTTTCAGTAATAGAAAAGCCCAGGAACTGATGAGAACAAGCTCCTTTCTCTGAAGAAGCATTCTCTTAAAATCCTTATTATTTTTTTTGTTGTTGTTGTTGTTATTATTGGTGTTCTGTGGTTTCCAGCAGTTTGATTTCTACACCTACAGAGAACTTCTGCTTGAGAAAGACCTCCATATCAGCTACTGAAACCATCTCTACAGCATTTGTGTTTGGAAAAGCTTCAGAATTACCACTGCAATGTAATTTCAGTAAAATCCATATAAAGAAAGTCAACTAAACAAATGGGTCTTAAACAGAAGATATTCAGAGCCGTGAGGTGATTTTTTCATAAGTCAGTATTTGCATCAAGGAAGAAAGATACATGCAAGAAGTCTCATTGTGTTATTGCATATGTTATATGTTATATTGCATATGCATATGTTGCAGTGTTATATGACTTTCTCTTCTGCTATTCATCAATGTTCCTTTGCTAATCTAATACAGAAAAAAAAACAAGTCAGTACCATACTTTCTTTTTCTTCCTGTCCACCATTACTATGAAGACAGCTATTGGTACACTGCACTGTCAAGCTGCCTAATTATTTTGCTGTTTACTTTTACATGGAATACTGTGCTAAAGATCTTAAGATAGCATTATTCTTCTAAGGACAATAAATTGATAGAAAGTTTATTTTCAGTTATCTAGTGGCTGTATGAGCAAAGATTTAATATCTACCATGATGCCAAGTAATTATGTAAATATAGCAGAGTGGATTTAAACCAAGTGTTATATCAGCAACAATACTAAAAGAAAAAAATTAAATAGTATTCTATTCTTCCCGTGCATCCTGCTGTACTAAAAGGAGTAATTAAAAGAGCAGGGAAATCATATAGCATTTTTAGCTTCTTGATATTTCTGATCCACCCTCCTCAACCAGCATAAGAAAAATGCCTAATTATATTTTGCAGATTAATGTCTGTAGAGTAATTATGGTAATCAACATAAGGTTGTGTTTGTTAGTCGCCAGTAATGTCAGGATAATTTCTACATTTTTCACTCAGAAAGCAGATTATTATCATTAATAATTTTCCATTGTATCAGATATCCTGATATGTAAATCACTATCAGATTCTTTAGCTTCCTTCTCAGCTGAGCAGTAATTAGATAATTACTTAGTCTTAAAGTTGACACAACATGTTCTCTGAGAACCTTTTTTGAAATTACCTTTTCTATAACCAAATATATTATGCAAGATTCCATGTGAGGTTCTCTTTGATGGATCACATGAACTGCAGATACCACAGAAACATGATTATACTGCAAAGAGATTACTAGAATTTGTTCCTTTATAGTGCCTTTCAGAATAATGCCCCTTTTGCTAGGTAATGCTCATTGCAGGAAATTTCATGTTAACTTTTTCAGTATATGTAAGAAATTTGTAAAGAATTTTATAGGAAGAACTACAGATGCATTGTATGTAGAAGGTGGATATTATTATAAGGAAATACCCAACTTTAAAACAAACTGTATTTAAACAAAATTAAAAGGAGAAAAGAAAGAAAGAAAAAAGAAAGAGTAAGTAGCTATTACAGTACTGTAACAGTAATAACCACTAAGTCTGTCAGTGAATTCAACTCAAAATGCATTCATTTTAAATCAAGGAAGGACATGATTCTGTATTTCTTCAGCTATCTCTCTGTAGCACTGTGCATTGCAGCTACCTTCAAATATGTCAAGACAGACTAGAAGCTTGCCTAGCTATAGTACCACTAGAAGTGGTACTACATTACCACGGTACTAGCATATCTGCTTTTCAAAGGTTTAACAAGCTAAAATGTCGCTTTCATCAGTGATGTATGCTGATAGTTTTGCTTCGAAACACAAGTGATTTATTGGCTAGGTCACAAGCAAGATATCTCACTGTTCTGCAATTAAAAAAAAAAAAAAAAAGATTTTTAATCTCCTTTAGGATGTCCAAAGGAAAATATATGTTCCAGAATCTTATTAGAAACTGCTGTCATATACAGATTGCTTCAAATTTGCTCCAGAGGAATTAACATCCATTCTTTAGATCGTGCAAAAACACCTGCAGAGGGTATTTTCTGTTATTTATACAGCATGTCATTCAATGAAGAAGGAGGAAGAGAAAGTAGTGCTCTATAGAGCTATTTTAGTAGTATTCTTGGCTTTCTAAATTTGGAAACCAGCAGGATACTGCAGAGAGTACACTATTAGCAAATGGTGCCTATAAGTAGACAGGCAAAGATGATTAGGCAATTCAGGGTTGACAACTCTGATTTATATAAGTAAAAGTTGAGAGAAGGCTGGTTCTCTCTTTTGCAATTAGAAGAAGGAAATACTAAAAGTAGGTGACATTATAGAACATTATCTAAGGAAGAAATGTCATGCTTCCTCTTAATTTCCTATCACGATTATCTTTTCACATCAGATACAGCTATGCAAATTTATTTTTATAGCCCTTAAAAAAGTTGCCAAAAGTTGCCTTCAAAAACAGGAGACACAAAGTGTCTCACAAACTTATTTAGCGTTCAAATATGTGCTTGCCTGGAGAAAAGTATTGATTTATTCTCCCAATCATGTGAGTTAACAACTCTTAGGTATTTTTACCTTTTAAAATGCTACGAATGTTTTAATCATCCGTGTCCATGTCCGAACATATTTGAAATATTTCTAAACTGCTTTCAATAATACATTGACTTATGTAGGCTGTGTAAGGATTATGCAAAGTTGCATTAGAAATAAATTTCATAAGTAATTTTCTTGGAAAAAAAACCCTTTACACAAAAATTTTGCTCCATCTGTTGAAATAAAACTTTGCTAGAAAATGAACTTAATTTTACCCTAATATCTTCACTCAAAAATCCTTCGATGATAGCTGACAGGGATCATAATTATGCTCAATGTTCGAGTTGAAATGTGTGAGAGAGGTAAAGGTTTCCTAAAGTCCAGGTATGGTCCTTGTTTCTGGTGAATAATATTTAAAAAACTACTTTAAGAAACCTGGTCACTGAGAAAAAAAGGAATATATTTTGCTACATGTATTGTCTTTTAACAGTGTCTTTTAACATTGTCTTATATTGAACTTCTACATTACCTAAAACAAACCATAGATGTGCAGGGGTGTGCATACTGTATATCTTTCCGCACAAAAACCAATGAAGGAAAACTATGTAAATATCCATGAAAATCCATTACCTAATTTACACCTTTGCAAATCCAAATAACATATCTATTTCCTTGCAAGCTTCTTGCTTCTGATATAATTCACCAATTTCTTATTAGTTGAGTGTCTCTAGATGTTTATTTATTACTCAGATTCTCTCTTCACATTCACAAGCCTCTTTCCCATTTATGTGAGTGTTGTCCTTGATTAACCTTGATTAAATGACCTGTATAAACACTTAGCAGCTATATGTGCCCCCTAACAGAGCTGCCATATAGACTAGCTGCTTCATTGGGATCCTTACCATTACCACTCCGTGGCCAGTTGGAATCATGTTTCAAGAATTTAAGACTATTCTTAACTGTAAGAAGATTATCCTTAAGTTTGCTCTTTATCAGGTGAAAATTTAAAATTTTTGGTAAACATTACTGTTCATATAACACTGTTATCAATATCATTGATATTAATGTGACTGTTGATATCAATGTTACTGTTGATGTAACATTGTCTCTCTGGTATTTTTATCATAATACACTGTACAAAGGTATATTGGTACCTGATTAAAGCTCTTCTATTTGAAGCATTCCCCTTGGCTGCTCTAGAGGTTTATAAGACTTGAAAAAAAAAGTCTTAAAAGTGAAAAGATTCAATATTTTGTAAGAAACATGACAAATATCCAAAAGTAAAGACCTACTATTAAAAAGGTAAATCAACCTGTTCTTTCTTCTTCAGATGAACCTAATTAGCTGCCAAAACTGAATAAATGGTTGCAGTATAACTTTAGATGTACTTTATTGATATTCTAGAATCCAAACAGAAGTTAATAAATGGACTTTTACCAGACTTCTATATCTGACAAAAGCATTTTATTTTATGTTTTGAAGTAATTGAATTACTATCATTTTTTGCATCTCTTCTTGGATCTTAAGCATTCTATTCATTTAAAAAAAGCATGAAGAAAATTAATATTCAAATTATGATTCAGAATTTGTTAATAGTTCTATTCATATTTTATATACCATAACATTCTTTTTGTGGACAGGAGAATATTACTCAGACTATATTTTATTGAAAAAACATACCTAAATATAAGGAGAGTTAAGCACTGTATAAATCAGTAGGTTGCCAAGGGAAGCTGTGGCATCCCCATCACTGGACATTTTCAAGAACAGCCTTGACAAACCTGTCAGGAATGTTTTAGGCAGAATTTATCTTATCCTAGGGCAGAAGAAAGGATGAGATGATCCCTTAAGGGATCTCCCAGATTTATTTTCTGTGATTCCTAGGACCTAGCACTTTCAACTTTCAGCAACACTTTTCCTCCTTCCCCCTCCCCCTCCCCCCCCCTTCTCTCTTCCCCTTTCCCTTTCCCTGTCTCTTTCCCTTCCCCTTCCCTTTTTGTTACATTGTAATTTATTCGCAATAGGGATTCTTGCTCTAGAAAAGTGCCCTATATCAACCAGGATGCCCATAATTTCTGTTCATCATGCTGCCAGAGGTCCATATTAGCTGGTGGCTTGCTGGGAGGCTTGTTGGGAGTGAAACCATCCTATGGAAGGACTTTGCACATATCTTGGAAGAGAAACCTCCTGTTTCATCACACAGCTGCAATAACTCCAGGTCCCTCGTTCCCTCTGCTGCTTCCCCTCCCCCTCCTCCTCCCCCTTCCCCTTCCGCTTCCCCTTCCCCTCTTTCTTTAAAGAAACAGTTTTCTGTTAATGTAAATATAAATAAATTGAATGGTAAATCTTAAAGTTATTCTTTGAATTGTTAAACTAATATTAAAACTGGACAATTTTAAGTTTACAATCTTGTAATTTAATTCTCCTGTTGCCAATAGCAGCAAGTACACATATTTTTTTTATCAATTTGGAATCTACTAAGAAATCGCCAAATTATTGATTTTAATTTGTTTCTCACTGAAATGAGTTTATTTCCCTATAGTAACTGTCATTTGCAAATACCATTGTGTTGTTTTCTCTATACAGTACATTTTCAATACTGTGTTGTGTCGAGCAAAATAATGTAATTTCTATTTTATCTGTAAAACAAAAATCCCCAATAATGTCCAATGACGTTATCTGCTTATCAGTTTACTGGTCCATTTGATGTTGTGAGGAGGTGCACATCTTGCTTTGAAATTTGGGGTTGTAAGCTTTGGCTACTTGCAGTACTATATTCCCATTGGCAACTGCTCCTTTATAGAAACAGTGAACCTGGAAAGAAACAGTCAGTAGTTTATAATAAGAAGAAAAGTATTTAACCCATAATTTAATTTAGTGTGAATTACCTTTTACTTGGAAATTGCTGGAATATTTTGTTATTCCATATATTTCCAATTTGTAGGCCAGAATTAACAGAACTATTCTGACCTTACTTCAAAAGAGAGCAGAAAGAAATATCTTCTATTGTATTCAGTCAAGCTTTCCTTTGCCAGAGCCCACATTTTATTCCCTCATTATAGCACATTTTCTTTAAAATAGAGCATTGTTACAAGATAAATTTACTGTGATTTCAACCTTTAAAATATTCTTATTTTTAAGAAAACCAAAGTTGCTGCTGACAACTTTATCATGATTTGTATATTGGTGAAATTTGCTTGTACTAGGAGTGTGAAATTATTTTTCATTTCATATAGCAATGTGCCAAACCAACACAGATGTTCCGATCAAGACTCTGTGCCTATATTTTTTCTTCCAAGAAGTACTGTCTAATTTTCCTCTTAGATAATGTCAAAGAAACATCTGTCATAAAACATGCTTATTTTAAAGTACATACTGTATTTTTTTTTTATGTATTACCTAGGCAACTTGAACTGCAAGGTTCTAACTAACAAACCTATCAGATAATAGTAATACTATTAATTTCTTAGAGCCTATGAATCAATCTTCTTTTAATACCTTAGATCCTTAAGAGAAATCTAATTTTCTTCTGTTGCTTTTCTATGCATAATTGTGTTTTTCTTCAAACATATAGCTACTATTCTTCTAGTGTTGTTTTCAAAGGAAAAGCTTCATTGGTCAGTGTTACTCAACAGGCCCTGGGCCCTTGTCCTCTCTTGTTGAAAAATTGCACTGAGACAGTAACAGGCCAATTAAACTGTGCTGCAAGGGCCCTATTAGAAAGAGGTGCTGCCCTTAAAATGCTCAGGGAGCCTGCCCATTTGTGAGACATCTTAGTACAGTCTTCAGAAAGAAAACAAATAACTTGACCCTAATATTCTGATCAATTTGCAGTCTGACATGCCTGACATCTGGGAAAGGTTTCTATTTCTGAGTTTGCTTGCTAACCGAACAGTAGGACAAGACAAGGTTTCAATTGGAATCATTTCAATACATGCCCTTGACTTTTGTCTGTCTAGATGGATATAAAAAAATCTATCCCGTTTATGGTTTTCCTCAAAATAAATGCCAAGTATAAGACAAGATATAATTTGATCTATCAATTAACTTTGAAGTCAGTGGCTATCAGGCACTGCTGATACTCAGATAGCTCTAGTAGGAGCATTAGCTGTTTATTAACTTTTTTTCCTTTTTTCTCTCCAAGAGGCTGAGAAATTAGAGTAGATTCTCTTCTACAGACAGAAGAGGCATTTCATAGATATGTATCACCCTTACTACTCAATGTTTTCAGGAGAAGTTAGCAGGATTGGGGTTGATCATGGGCTTATCCTACAATGCCACTGTTTTATGTGTCATTGTCTTTTGACTTGAAGGATAGCAAGGGCTTTGGACAATGTAACTGTGAGAATATGCCTATGAACAGCAAAACTGTTCAAATGAAATCTAATGGAAATCAAAAGATTTACGCTTGTAGCTAAATGAAAATCACCCACAGTTATTTACCTAAATCTGCAGCAAAGAGATAATGTTGGCTTCAGTTGTGTAGATTTAAAGGAGTTCAAAATGTTTCTTTCATATTGGCAGCTTGTTCTAAATGTCCTCTCTATGACTTATTTTCCCTTAATTAAACTTGAGATGCCTTTTGACTGAAATAAAGGTAGGATGGACATAGCATTGCATTTAATGAGATAAATGAGAAAATAGATGACATGATTAGCACATGAACACCAGGATACTGTGAACCCCATTTGCTCTTTGATGGCTTCCATATGGATGCTAGTCACAGCTATATTCACCTCTCAACAGATTTTATCTTTTCAAGTCGAATATCACCATAGATGTAATTCAGAGCATGGGGAGGTAGTAGTAATTTATTTTTTTTAAAAAACTCTCAGTAGTTTTCTATGCAGAAGACATAGAAAGCACATCTGAAATGTTCTTTCATCCTTTTATTAAAATTTTGCTGACATTTGTTCCTTATTTATTTGGGAAGATTTGCTTAGGGTAGGTGAATTTTCCTACACTTAAGTACTTAGTAGGCAGCAAATTTAAGTATGTAACATTTTTGATTCACCGATGAAGGAGATGTTATTCAGTATACTACCTTACTGTAGTAGCTTACTATATTTCGTAATTAGGGTTGGTTTTTAGATTTTTTTTTTTCTGTGAAAAGCAGTGCAGCACATTATGTATCTAGACAAAAGCATTCTGGCTCAAGCAAGTCATAACTTTGCTTTCTTTATGTAGATTATTGCAATTTCACAATGTAGCAGTGTACTTTTTAAATGGTGCTAGGGCATTTGTTTCTCTGATGCTTCCTGAAATGTATGGGATCTCTTTTCACTGCAACAGGCCTATAGACAGACTTCACCCTTTTCCCTCCATTCTATTCCACCTCTTATGCTAGTAAAGGCAGATGAAAGTACACTGGATAATGACTGTAGATTGTAAATAGTTTCAAGGATAAATGAGATCTTGTGGAGATCCCATTTATCAGAAGCATTATTTTTTATTTCAGTCTCAAAATGACTTGCCATTTGGTCAAAATCTTTATTGCACACAAATCTGTCCTTCTACAGTTCCAAATCTAAGATGCAGAAATGTCCAGGAACTGAAAAAACAGCTAAGCAACTTGCAAAAGAAGAAAGGAAGGATCTTTTATGAGATACTTTTCAGAGACTTTAATTAATCTGGCACCTTTTAGATTTGCATTTTTTTCCTCTATGTGTTACGGCTTTTCAAATGGTTATTTTATTCCAAATAATTCGTAATAGAGTATGATGATACTCTTCCAAATGATTCATATTGGCATACAGAGAAATGCTGTAATTATTTTCCAGGTAAATTGTTTGGAGGGAAAGGGCTGAAGAGATGGTAAGGAAATATGGAAATATTATTTGGAATTTATTTATTTTTTCACAGAATCACACAGAATATTTGAGGTTGGAAGGGACTTCTAGAGCACATGGCAGAGGGTTGCATCCAGGCAGGTTTGGAAGATCTCCAAAGAAGGAGACTCCACAGTCTCTCTGGGCAGCCTGTTCCACTGATCTGTCACCCTCGCAGTAATGTTCTTCTTCATATAGAGATGAAACTTTCTGTGTTTCAGTTTATACCCATAAACTGTCACTGGCCAGCAGCGAGTACTGATTTTTTAACTAATCAAAGAATCATGTCATAAATTGGCAGATGAGTGGGGCAAAATAATATTATGGATCTTCAGCATTCTCAAAAATGTATACATGCGAGCTAAAAGCTTTGCATTTGCTTTACTTCTTGCCCTACATTTGAATCCCAAACAATTGTATTAATGATGACTTTAGGAAACCATGGTCATCCTGAAGACCAGAAGACTCTGACTAATGCCATGTAATGATTCAGCATTCACAGTCAACTCAACCATGCAATATCCACCTCTCAGATGGGTAGCCCTTGCAGAGGATGACACTCTTACCTGGTTCACTGAAATCTGGGAGTTCATTTCTAACTAAAGCTGACAAAAGCTTAACATAATCGGCAGCTCAGAGAGCTGAAAAATAGTTTCTTCAGTATAACAAAGTTGTCACTTCTTAACTTTCAACATCATTAAGAGCCCTGAGGATAACAACAGGATGTGATGGAGGGATAATATGATCAAAAGGACAGAATTCTCTACAGTCTTTATCTGTGTCATGAACCAGGTTTTTACAGAAGTAAATTTCAGGAGCTGGTACAGTGAAATTAAAAATGAGCATATTTTCATGTAACTGAGGAGATCTGTGACAAAGTGACATAAATGCAACATTTCATCTAAATAAGGTGTATTTGCTAAATATTTTAGAATAATAACAAAGAATAAATCAATACATTGTCTAGTTCATATGAAGTAACTCTATTATTTCTCTAGATTTATTAAAAGTAAAACATAAAAGAAAAAGGTATCAGACTGTGCTGTACACACAGCAAATCCAAACTGTCAGTTTGGTATCAGCAGCAAACTTGCAGAGGTAGCACTCAATCCCTTCATCCAGGTCGTTAATGAATAAGTTAAACAGGGCTGGACCAAGCACTGACCCCTGAGGAACATCGTTAAACACAGGCCTCCAACTGGACTCTGCACCACTGATCACCACCCTCTGAGCCCTGTCACTCAGCCAATTCCTAATCCACCTTACCATCCACTCATCTATCTCACACTTCTGAATCTTGCCCAGGAGGATGCTGTGAGAGACGACGTCAAAAGCCTTGCTGACATCCACCACTCTGTCCTAATCTACCCATCCAGTCACTCCATCATAGAAGGCTGTCAGGTTAGTCAAGCATGATTTCCCCTTGGTAAATCCATAATGGCTACTCCTGAGCACCTTCTTGTCCTCCACGTGCCTGGAGACAATGGCCGATATCTAAAATCAGAATCTAAAAATAAGATTCTTTTGATGCTCACCGGTTATTTATCTGCATAGTAAAAAGCAGTAACTCAGCTGGGAACATGATGAGTTCCCATTATTCTGACTCATACATGAGAGGAAGAGCAGAGGCTATTGTTAATTGTTGAAGCTCTTTTGGAGAACTGTATGTTCAAGGATATGAAAGGATATGAAAGCCCAAGGAGAGGTCATGGGATGCCATGGACTCAGTGCCCAAATGCACGGATCTGTTTTTAGCACTTTTTTAGTACAAATGTCAAATGCTTTCAAGATACATGCAGCTAGCTGAAAAACATCTGAGCTAAATTTATTACCAGTAAGATTAAGATGGCATGGTAGGGAAGAAATGGCTTGAGAAGATTGTCAAATTAGTGACCTCATAGGAACTTAAATCTTTATAGTTGTCTGATGTTTCAGGTAATTGAACTCAACTCTGCTCCTAAATGCATATATATAAGATGGAGAAAAATATTTTTGATTGATGCTAGTTGCCGTTGGATATTTTTGTTAAAATAGGACCTATCAAAATTAATTTGTGTTGTTCTATGTAAGTAATGCTATGATAAAAAGTAAATGCAATGAGGCATCATCAAGATGAGTGGCTTGCATTCATACACTGGCGTCATGATCAAATATCAAATGTAAGGCACATGCTTCATATCAAAACTCATATCTGGTTCAATATAGAATTAGACAGGGAACACAGGCCAGGGGAACCTCTTGAGTATAAAAGGCAACAATCTATAATGGCAGGCAGCCATAAAAAATATATCAAGACCATGGTGCTTCTACTCAAAATGGCATCAATAAAATCACTTTTAAAAAGGCTGTTGGAAAAGCATAATCTCTTTTTTTTTCTTTTTTTTTTCAAATAAGTTTCTTAGTCATCTGTACTCCTTATGAACTGGAACAATTAGTACTCGTTTTGAAGCGGAGACGAGTAAAGTTTTTGACATTCTCAATAAAGGACCTTCGCCTCTGGATTCACTTACTGAAGAAAAATAGAAGCTATTCTCTAAGCACAATTCAAAACAGTCTTTTATTCAGCAGGCAAAAACACAACCATTTAACAGATGGATATAGTATTGGCAATAGGATTTACTCTATGGAGAAAGCAGAACGTCCTTGTCTGTGAGCCAGTTATTCTATCTCCAATTATTCTATGTCTCAGAGGTACACTGTTGATTCAGGAATTCAGTTCCCACTTGAGATTATTAATCTTGAGTCCATTTTCTGAGGTTTGACCATTTCATCAAATTCCTCCAAGATTAACTGATATTACAGGATTATGTTTTGCTATAGAAAATTTTTATTTCTTTCTATACACAACTGTTTTATTCCAATTCTAAATATGCTTTGTGTCAGTAAAATAACACATTTTGGAATGCATATAGAGTGAATATTTTGGTTCTCTGACCATGTGAAGGGGAAATCATTGTCATCCTCTTGATTTTGAGGAAATGGAGGAAATGGATCAAGAACCAGTGTAAGAACATGGAGCAGTTTATCGAGATAGAATAAAGGCTATCACCACAGCAAAATTCTCACTGCATGATTCTGGGGTAAATGCACACCAACATCCATAAATCAGGTGAATTTGAGTCAGTGTCTCTCCTCGGGGGAGTGCAGGTAGGAGAATTCATCCTGAATCAACGTTTAGAAGTACACAACACAGAAACAGAGGTAGGCAAGTGCTCATAGGCACTTACAAATACACATGCACACACACAAGCTGTTAAAAAGTGTTTCTCGTTAATTTGTTTGTCTTGATCCCTCTGTTGTGCTTCATGCTCAAACTTGGCAACCTAGCCATGGTTCTTGCCAAGCTTGCCTTCTCCATTTTAATCCTTTATCTCATAGCTCTGATCTTGCTTAGCATTTAACTTTGCCAATGACTTTCACTCAAACCTTTAGATTTTACAGACCTTGGCTGAATATCCATTTTTAGAAATCTGATTTTCATACTAGGACTCTCTTTCCAGGAGTAAACATAAGGTTCGCTTCTAGAAATAAACATTTCATTTCCATCTATGCAGCATGAATTATGCATATATAAAAAGAATAACAGAATTACAGAATCACAGAATGGTTGAGGTTGGAAGGGACCTCTAGAGAGCATCTAGTGCTACCTCACTTTCCCAGCATGGACCCCTAAATCATGCGGCACAGGGTGGCATCCAGGTGGCTTTGGAAGAAGACCAGAGAAGGAGACTCCACAACCTGCCTGGGTAGCCTGTTCCAGGGCTCTGTCACCCTCACAGGAAAGAAGTTTCACATGGAAATGAAACTTCCTATGTTTCCATTTATATTACCCCTATTACCCCTATTACCCCTTGTCCTGTCAATGGCCACCACTGAGAAGATTTCAGCCGCATCCTCCTTACATTCACCCCTCAGGTACTTATACATACTGAATATGTGTAAGTATAATATATGTATTAATAATAGATAAGGGCAGGCCAGGATCCCATTTGCATTCTTGGCCATGAGGACACATTGCTCACTCATGGTTAACTTGTCAACCAGGACTCCCAAATACCTCTCCGCGGAGCTGCTTTTCAGCAAATCAGCCCCAGGTTCAGGTCCAGGTGCAGGACCCTGCTTTTGTCCTTGTTGAATCTCATGAGTTTCCTTTCTGCCCAACTCTCCATCCTGTCCAGGTCCCTGTGAATGGCAGCACAGCCCTCTGGAATGTCAGCCACTCCACCCAATTTGCTACTGTCTACAAACTTGCTCAGGGTGCCCTCTGTGCCCTCTTCCAAGTCATTGATGAACAAGTTGAACAGCACTGGGCCCAGCACTGATCCCTGGGGGACATTACTAGCCACAGGCCTCCACCTAGACTCGGCCCCATTTATCACTACCCTCTGATCTCTGCCATCCAGCCAGTTCTCTATCCACCTCACTGTCCATATGTCCAATCCACATTTCCGGAGCTTTCCTCTGAGGATGTTATGAGAGACTGTGTCAAAAGCCTTGCTGAAGTCAAGGTAGACAACATCCATGGCTTTCCCATCGTCCATCCAGCCAGTCACCCCATCGTAGAAGGCTATCAACGTGTTCATCAAACATGACTTCCCCTTGGTGAACCCATTTTGACTCGTCTTGATCACCTTCTCCTCCTTGATATACCTAGAGAGGGTCTCTAGAATGCTGCTCCATCACCTTTCCAGGGATGGAGGTGGGGCTGAGGGGCCTGTAGTTTCCCGGGTCCTCTCTCTTTTCTGTTTTGAACACTGGAGAGATGTCTATGTCTTCCAGTCCTCCAGCATCTTCCCTGCTCTCTACAACCTCTCAAAGATGATGGAGAGCAACTCAGCAACAACTCCTGCCAGTTCCCTCAGCACTCTCGGGTGCATCCCATCCAGGCCCATAGATTTACAGGTGTCCAGTTTACCTAAATAATCCCTAACCCAATCCTCTTTGATCAGCAGAAAGTCTTCCTCTCTCCCAGTTATCTTTCTGGTTTCTGGGCTCTGTAGTTCATGGGAACTAGCCTTTAGTAGTAAAGACAGAAGAAAAGAAGGCATTTAGCAACTGTCTTCTCTGCATCCTCTGTCACCAAGGCACCCTCCCCATTCAGCATCAGACCAAATTTTGCCTAGTCTTCTTGCTGCTGATGTATTTAGAGAAGCTCATCCTGCTGTTCTTTTAAATGCTATACATATATAAAAAGAATCCCCTGATTCATTCTTCTATATTGTCTACATATAGGCCATGAACACCTGTGTGTATAAGGAGAAAAATCACCACAGGCCTGTCTAGTACTATCACTCCTCCGTGTGAGGTGAAAGGTCATGCAAGAGAATTTGGGGTCTAATCCTTAATGTATAATGTGTGCAGATGTGTCAAAATATGCTACTACAGAAGAGGACTTGGAGAAGAGCTCTTCATTCCATTCATAGAGGATAAATGAGTTAGACTTTGCTTGAATTTCGAGCTGGCTGACTTCATTTTCAGTGAGTAATTTTTTGCTGCTTTTTTTTCTTTTTTTTTTTTTTCCTGCTACTAAGCAATGGAAATGTCTATAAAAAAAGCTAATACAAATACTTTTTGCCTCTAAGGGTAGCATTTTGTCACAATGCAAAATATTTTTTATATTATACCTTTTTATATATTATACCTTAGTTAGGGAATTTTGAGGATTTTTGAAGTACATTAAAAAAATTGTTATTCTACAAAGAATGAATTCTTTATTAAGATGATCTACTAATTTGTTTTCAGCCTACAAGCTGCTAAAAATGTAAGCATTTAGAGGATAAAAGGAGAGATTAACTATTAATGCAACATGTTGGCAATATTTGACACCCTACTTAGCATGACCATTATCTATTACAATCTACAAAATTTATTCTTCATGCTTCCACTGTATTGCTAGAGCGCCATATGGCCATGCTTGTTTTTCTTCAAATAATTTTTACATAAACAGCTGGTGAGCTGTTTTCATTGTAACATGGCACATATTTTCCGAGACAGTTAGGACGGATTGATGTAACACTAGTATATGCCACAATTTTCATGTCAGGTTGCAAGGGAACTCATATGTATTATTCAAAAACTCTAAACTTATTCTATATTTGGGTTGGGGTAATTGTGGCAGAGAGCAAGAGGCTTTTTTTTTTTTTCTTAATAGGCTACTGAGCAACAAGATTTCATTTTCCCACTTCTATAGATATAATTTGTGAAATAAGAACTGATGCTATGGAATGGCTAGCCACACAAAACAGATTAGAAAGATTTATGGAAGTTCTTTAATATTAATTTGAATAAAATATAGAGTTCAGAAAGCCTAAAATTTGACGCTTGTCACCCTACATAAAAAGCTGTCTGAGTTGATTGACATCAAGAGTGTTATTTCACTTCCATAGTAGCCAATTTACTTAATTTACTATTTCTTCTCATGTAATTTTTGAGGAACAATATTATGTAAATAGTAACAAAAACTGAGCTGAAGCTGAAGTTGAATTCAAGATAAAATTATTTCCTTAAATATAAAAGATTTTTTTCCAAGGCTATGGTCCAAAGTCATTTTCATTCATTGATCTCTTGCTAGTGATATTAATGTAGTTTACAGCAAGCTTCATATAAAAAACAAATTTTCCAATGGTTTTACCTGCAACATTTTGCAGCACTCATGTCTTTTGCTTGCATGTAAAGAAAAGGTATATTGCAATTGTTTATAGAAATAAAATAAAACCCACAACTTCCAAAAACAGAGCTAAACAGCAAGAAAGAATTTTACAGATATAGTCATAAATTAAAGCTCTATGGTGTTTCCAAAAGTAGGAGCAGTGGTAAGTTTTACGTATATTTTACTAGTGACCAGAGCAATTATTTGTCAAGGAAACGTATGCCACTTGATAGCTGCCAACTATTGAAAACAGCTTCTAGAGTTGTGCAGGGCATTCTCTACCGGTGATGTAAACCTTCCGAATGTAAAATGAGTTTCCCTTCCTTGTGTTAGAATCCAACAATGATTCTCATGACACCAGTAGGATTACTTGCGCAATAAAGGTGTGGGGAAACAGTCACACAGGCATTGGATTACAGTTTATCAAATTAGATCCTGTCAGCAAGAACCCAAACAACAACCTCTATTCAACCTGAGGATCTGGCACTCAAATTATTGTATGGAGTTTTTCCTGCCTGTTGGTATAAATGTTATTGACATATTAAAGCAATAAAATGAAGGATAAATTTACATGTACTCTAATCCTACTAGGAATAGAAAACACTCCTGAACAGAAATTTGAAAATTTGACATTCCCTTTTTTCCCACTCCAGACTCAGACACTCAGAGCATGAAGTGGCTATGGTGCCAATAGGCAGTAAAGGAAATTTTCAAACCATGTAAGCAGATTTGGTATCTTCCTGATTACTTTCCTGTGGTACACTTAAAAGCACCTGACAGACCTGACCTTGATTTTTTTTTGTTCCCTGGACTATCTACCATTACTGCTTGAAGCAACAGTTCTGCT
The DNA here is from genome assembly GCA_003342815.1 of Eudromia elegans. Classification (NCBI taxonomy): domain Eukaryota; kingdom Metazoa; phylum Chordata; class Aves; order Tinamiformes; family Tinamidae; genus Eudromia; species Eudromia elegans. Next base: position 316,283 of record PTEX01000355.1, on the reverse strand, counting down.
AGCACCCTGGGCACCTTGCTGCATTTAGATCAATACCAAATTCCCCTTGTCAAAGAAACTACCTGATTCTCTCCAGATGGGAGCCTAATGCAAACTAGTATCTGTGTTATAAATGAGCAGGGGAGTAGGACTCTGATTCACTAAATATGGTTGCATTGCAGTACCTGAAGTGGTCTCTGCTACCAGTAACCAAATATTTGGCTTGAGCATTAAAAGAACCCTATCTCCTGGAGCTCTCTCTGCCTAAAATTCCCACCAAAAAAAGGAAAAACTGGTTCTATCTCTCCAAGCTACACAGATTTGTCATCCAGCCCCAGAGAAGAATGAACTGTGAGAACAAGAAATCTTACTAGTAGGATGAGGAACAGACTCAAATTGACCTTCTGCTCAATGGGTAAGTGTCTGCAAGTCGAGAGCATAAGGGAGATAAGGATGCCAACTGCCTACTCAACACACATTATGTCCCAATTTTCTCTAGTATTGCAGTACATTGTCATAACTGCTCTGTGTAATTATTTTGCCCCATAAAAGTGAATTTATTAGATAATCTGTAGGGCTAGTTTATTCTTTTCTTTCCAGAAAAGTTATTACTTATTTGCTATATCTTCTTATTGAAATTCTGTAGTAACATTGCCCTAAAGTGGCAATAATGATTATATGAAAGACTACTCTGAATTGTTAAAACTGCCTTTTTATGACTCTGTATCTGGTTCAGTCTGAGTATATTCTGTAATTTAACTTGTGTTTCTACAGTACAGGTGTTACTCCTTCAGCTACACTATGCCAGCTAGGAAAGACTTAGTGCCCAAGAGACCAAAATTCTGGCAATATTGGTTCATTACAACAATAATGAGCAATAATAATAGCAACAACAGCAACAATAACAGAAGACGGAGAACTTAATTCTTTCTTGAAGAATGGAAAACAATAGTTATAAATGCTTACTGAGGGAAATGGTGGATACAGCCAAACTGAGGTAATTTCCAGATACTGAACTGCAGGTTAGATTGGATTTGCATCGTGCTACAACAAATTAATTTGTAATGTAAGAAATGCACAATTTTTGAAGAGCTGTTATGAGGAGTTATATTTTTAACAGCTAAGAGATACTTTGTCTTCTTGAGCCTTTTAATGATTATTGAACTGATATTCTGCAAATTAAGGGAAGGAAAAGGGAAGTGAGGAAAAAAAGGTATTCATTTCAGAGACTCTTTAGCCTGAGCTTCAACAGTGAAATATGTGTTTAGGACAATCTTTAAATGTACATACTTTAAATGTAACCTGTAAACATGCAAATTTTTAAACAAGGTATATTCCTTGGATAAATATTTTGTCAAATTAGTTAGACATTGATTAAACTGGTTCTTTCTAAATCATCATCTATATACTCTGCTGCATAGGGCAAAGGGATTATAACTACCACATAGTAACTTCTCATTTAATTCTGATACCAAAGGAGGAAAAGAATCTATTATTGATATGCACAATCTGAAGTCTGAATAAAGATTAAAGCTCTGATCGTTGAGTTCATGCTCTCTCATCGTGCACTAGTAAGCACTGGAATTGCTGCTATTTAACATTGTTGGAAAAGAGTTCTGGTTTTGATTGGGAACCATACTTACTTGTGAACAGTAGGGAGAAAAAAAAAACCACATTTTTTTTTCCAGAGAGAAATTAAAATTATTCCTTCTATATATCTTTGAGAAATTTAATTGCATTTTTTATGTGTGAATATCAAAAGGAAAAAATAGACATATATAAAAAAATGTAGATTAAAAATTCTTTTTGCTTTAGCTTACAGATATTAATCTGATATTTTTGAAGTGCCTCTCACTTTTGGAAGATAACATTCTACTTATAGATTTGATAGCTCTGAAAATAAAAAATGTCTATGGAAGAATATTTGGGTGCAATTAGTAAAATTAGAGAGACCTCATTAGTTTGCCTGTAACTACTTCTTCTAATGGTAGCAGCTTACATGTTCATGGAGCAAATAGTCGTCATAGGTGTTTACCCTTGGTTGCAGACCAGATATATTTATAAGGAACCATCTGAAAGTATAACTCAAATATGTCCCTGAAAGAGCTGAGAAGCTAAACTAGTGGGGAGGAACATTTTTTGGACCTAATAATGATATAACTATTCCTCTGTCCTACAACTTTTAAAGTAAATAAGTAAAAGAAGAAATGCACTTCCATACTTAAGAAAATTGAGATTGAAGAAATATTTCAAGTCTTATTAAAGGAAAATCAAACATAATCATTTTTATTCTAATTTAATTCTTTCTAATGGTGACAGTTTTAACCAATTTTGTCTCAGAAATGTTTCAATCTGTGCTTGTTTTTCTTACACCATATGTTTTGACGGCCGAAAGATATTCAAGATTTAATCAATGTTATAATAGAAAATGAAGTTCTATCAGCCTATTAAGCAGTAGGAAGCTGAGTTTCCAAAATCTAATCAAACTGAGTTTCAAATTGGTGCACTGTAACAAGGTCATATCACACTATTTTTAGTACATTAAATATAAATTCATGTGAGTGATATAGTGAAAGTCATTGGAAATTCTTAGCTTTGCAGGAGTGGAGATATGAAAAGTACTGGCAGGAAATCTCTTAAATCACCTATGCCCAACTTCTTACCCTGGCACAGATACCTGCCAACCTGTATGGTTATGACCTCTCTTTAGTAAACTACAGCAAGGTGTCATTTGCTCTGTTATAGACAAATGAGGCACAAAGTGAAACACGGGAAATTCCACCTGAACACAAGAAACCACTTTTTGAGGTTGATTGACTGAATTCTGAAATTAGGAGTGAATCCTGACAGAGCCCTTGAACAGGTTGCCCAGAGAGGCTGTGGAGTCTCCTTCTCTGGAGATCTTCCAAACCCGCCTGGATGCCACCCCTGTGCCCTGTGCTCTAAGGGGTCCCTGCTTGGGCATGGAGGCTGGGCTACAGGATCTCTAGAGGTTCCTTCCAATCTTAACCATTCTCTGATTCTGTGAAACAGATTGCCTAGAGAGAGTTGTGAAGAAGAAAAAAAAAAAAAAAAAAAAGAAAAAAGAAGAGCAACACTTCCTCTTTAGAAATGTGTTCCTTCTCACCCATTTTTGTGAAGACGTTCTTTGAAGGCAAAACCTTGTTGAATCAGCTTAGGGTAATATTATGTGATGATGTAAAGCAGAATGCCTACCATGGCTTTTGCAGATATAATTTGATGTTCATTCAAAAGAAAAATCTGATGAGATTTATGAAAATTGATACTTTTAAAAACTTGATTTATAGGAGAGGTATTTAAAGCCACAAGAGAGAGAGAAGCAGTTTCTGAATGTAGAAGTACTCATGTTTGTGGGGCCAGCCAATCACTGTATTCATGGCTTTTGTTTATGAGTATTGTTTCAATTTAATTTAAACAGAGAAGCTGGAAACAGTGGCAGTAGAAAATAACAAGAACTAGCACTCAGTACATCAACCAGTCCTTACTATTCAGGGTGGAAGTTATTCCCTTCCCGTAGGCCAATAACACCCCCAGACAGTGATTCGGGGCAATTCCTTAAGGCTTGTTAAAAAAAAAAAAAGGCAGCAAACCCTAACAAGGGCAAGTGTAGGGTCCTGCACCTGGGGAGAAATAACCCTAGACATGCCTACAGGCTGGGGACCGACCTCCTGGAGAGCAGCCCCGCAGAGAGGGACCTGGGCGTCATGGTGGACAACAAGGTGACCATGAGGCAGCAGTGTGCCCTCGTGGCCAAGAAGGCCAATGGGATCCTGGGGTGCATTAAGCAGAGCGTCTCCAGCAGGTCGAGGGAGGTGATTCTGCCCCTCTACTCAACCCTGGTGAGGCCACATGAGTACTGTGTGCAGTTCTGGGCTCCCCAGTGCAGGAGGGATGTGGAGCTGCTAGAGAGAGTCCAGCGCAGGGCCACAAAGATGATTAGGGGTCTGTAACATCTGCCCTATGAGGAAAGGCTGAGAGAGCTGGGCCTCTTCAGCCTGGAGAAGAGAAGACTGAGAGGGGATCTGATCAATGTATATAAATATCTCAAGACAGGGAGTGAGGAGGAGGGGGCTGGCCTCTTCTCAGTGGTGGCCAGTGATAGAACTAGGGGAAACGGCCAAAAATTGAGGCACCAAAAGTTCCACAGGAACTTGAGGAAGAATTTCTTAACGGTGAGGGTGACAGAGCACTGGAACAGGCTGCCCAGAGAGGCGGTGGAGTCTCCTTCTCTGGAGATCTTCAAAACCCGCCTGGACATCACCCTGTGCTCTAGGCGACCCTGCGTGTGCAGGGGGGTTGGACTAGATGACCTCTATAGGTCCCTTCCAACCCTAGCCATTCTATGATTCTATGAAATCAAACTTCATTTCAATTGTGCAGCTTTAAATCTAGAGCAACATATGGTTTTCAGATGATTTAAATCTTTTTGATAATCTAGAATAAAATTGTGGACTTGTATGAAATTAAAGTTCTTTTTAATAGAATTGTTCATCTCACCAAACAACTACAACAACAATAAAACATGAACTAAGTGGCTAGATATAAAGATATAGAAGAGTATAAAATATATAAAATAGTAGAATTTGAACTCATTTTGTCTTCAATTTCATTCTCTCTGAAAGAGATGATTTTGCTTGATCTGAGCTAAATAGGGAAGTGTTTGTAGGCTGCCATAGCTGGGTTTTTTTGTTTATTTGTTTTATTCCTTTTTCTCTCTTCCTTGCTTTTGCATGAGCCACATGCCATAGATCTTATTTATCCTTCCAAAACCTTTATATTTTTGTTTGTGTACCTGCCAACGAAGGGAAGGATTTGGCCTTTTAAACCTTTAACATTTTTAATGTTAAGATTGGCTTATATTTTATAGGTATGAGTTTATTTCTGTCTGCAAACCAGTTTCTGCTGAAAAAAAAATGAAGAAACAGAAAATTTTGTTAAGGTATACAGGAAAAGAGAGAACTGAAGGTGTAGCTGGTCACACAGTTTAAGAAAGGGTTTGTTTTGTACAGAATCTTTCATTTACTTTGTGCTTCAAGATAAGTTTCACAATACATTCATGCAATTGCTGTGCTAAATTAAATAGATCAAAGGAGAAAGAAATTACAAGGAAGAAGAGATAATCTTTAAAAAAAGGATATTTTCAAAAGAGCGAGAGAGGCAAGAAAGAAAATGGATAAAGAAAAGTTTTTCCAGATTTTACATGCTGCATAGTAGAATATTCTCGAATAATGAAACCTTCAAGACTTGGGAATAGGCTATAAATAAGATATCAGGTGCAAGCAATTTTAGTTACTGCCATTGGAAGTGGAATACACAGTTCTTGAAATCACATTATTAAACAAAATAAAAAGACCAAGTAACAGTGATCAATTTTTCCTTGACTCTAGTATAATTCTCCAAGGACCCTTAACCTGTAAGATTTTCTCTTATTGATTCATGTAGTGGACTTGTAGATTAGTCTTTAGAAGTTTACTAAAGAGATTGAAAAAGAAAAAAAAAAGTGAATTCAAAAAATTAAATTAATTTAAAAACAAATTAACAAACATTAAGTAGCAAAACCACCAGGCTATAGCAAAGAATGATGTTAAATAGAGTCACATTTTTAAAAGGATTCCTCATAACCACAGTATGACAATGTCACATGACAAAATCAACACACATTAATTGATCATCATCCTGCATTCTTGAAATAATCAGAAATTTGATGTATTGCTTTCCTTTACTCAAATCTTGATTGATAATTGAACTACTGGTGCAGCTACTAGACACGATATGCCTGGATAGAAAGCTGTGCAGATCCTGCTGTGCAGGAAGATGTGAATCAGAGGAAAGTGTGGGTGCTGAGGATGAAACTACAGACCCACCAAGAGCTTTTTGTTTTGGAGAAGCTCAGCTCTCGTCTCATAGACTAACTGCATAATTGTGGCTGGAATTGAGTGTGCTCTGAAGCATCTTTTCCAGACTCATATCATCTGAAATGAATCCAGTTCACAGGTTTCACAAGTGCACAGCAAGGGAGGAAGATCTGAAGACTTGCTTCTAAAGCTGATCTGCACCAAAACATCAAAGTAAATGCAGTCTCATAGCATCAGGTGTGTATGAGCACAGTTTTGATCATGTATCTATAGGAGCTTTCTCAAAGACAGGTGAGTGCTTAAAAACAGGCAGTTTTTATTGGGGCTGGATGGGAAGCTTCATCTTTTCCCAGCTTTATTTTGTCTACAATGAGATGCTCAATTTTGAACCAGCCACTTCAGTCATAATCAATAGCAAAACACAAATACTTTTAAGAACAGATCATCTGGACTATTTTACATATCTATTTTAGATTGAAATAATCATGCCCACTGTTTGTAAATGTAGCATGAGAATTTTCTTGTAGGTGTTAGTTACAACTGCTCAGAAGAAATTAAATGAATTATATGTTAAATGTAAGTATGTACTTACATTACAAAGACAATTTACAGGCAAAAGGAAAATGCCAACTTTTTCTTTTCCTTGAAAAGATTTAAATTCCTCAGCTGTGCCAGTTTTCACATTAATAAAAAGGTTTTACTAATATGAACTGTCTCCTTTTATTAATAATGTTTAATTAATAATATTAATAATAATTTAATAATAATATTAATGTTCTTGAAGGTCAAAGGGAAGTGGAAAAACTTACTAAAATATTTTTATGTTCTGAATGTTGTGTTTGAACTGTGAATTTATTCATATTATTTATGTAAGTTCTGATAAGGACTGGCAGCAGCCATCCTTACAAATAGAAGAATTTATAACAGAGGGAATGAACTACATTTGAACTGAATATTTAAATTGAAATAAATAAATAAGTGTCTACAGCTAAAGGGGAGGAAGCTAAAGGAGAATAAGCAATATATCTTAACTTACTGACAAAAAGAAAATCTGTTTTTTAGCTACTGAAAGAGGGGGAGCTAGATAGTTCGTGCAATAGAAGAGTAGATTCAAAAACATAAATAAATGAGTGTTCTATCTGTGTTAGCAGTGATTGTTTTTCTAATACAAAAATATGAGAGGAGATAGGAGCAGAGCTATTTTAAAAGCACATATGCTAGTACAAAGAATCACATAAATGTGAGACGCAATTAGTCCTATGCATGGAGGAGGCAAACAGAGCAGATTTGATTTTATTTCCACTTATTGAAGTACCAGTCAAATAGAAATCAGCTGAGTACATGTAAGCAGAACAAGTCTAGGAGGAGTTAGGGCACCTTGATTACCTCTGTAATAGACGACAAGAAGGAAAAGAAAGTGACCTGCGCTGCCTGCTAGGATGTGTGCATGGCTGTCACAAGGGGAGAAAGACTCTGGACATACATTTCATGCTTCTTTTGTAATGTAATGCCTTATACTCCTTTCTTTATTCCTTATCATCTTTTCTTTTCTTTTCTTTTCTTTTCTTTTCTTTTCTTTTCTTTTCTTTTCTTTTCTTTTCTTTTCTTTTCTTTTCTTTTTTCTTTTCTTTTCTTTTCTTTTCTTTTCTTTTCTTTTCTCTTCTTTTCTCTTCTTTTCTTTTCTTTCTTTTCTTTTCTTTTCTTTTCTTTTCTTTTCTTTTCTTTTCTTTTCTTTTCTTTTCTTTTCTTTTCTTTTCTTTTCATCTTCTTTTCTCTTTTTTTCTCTTCTTTTCTCTTCTTTTCTCTTCTTTTCTTTTCATCTTCTTTTCTCTTCTTTTCTCTTCTTTTCTCTTCTTTCTTTCTTTCTTTCTTTCTTTCTTTCTTTCTTTCTTTCTTTCTTTCTCTCTTTCTTTCTCTCTTTCTTTCTCTCTTTCTTTCTCTCTTTCTTTCTCTCTTTCTCTCTTTCTCTCTTTCTTTCTTTCTCTCTCTTTCTCTTTTTCTTTCTCTTTTTCTTTTTTCCTTTCTTTCTTTTTCTTTTTCTTTTTCTTTCTTTTTCCATATTCACATAAACAAGTTTAGCTCTCAGTCCAGAGCAGCAAGCCAACAAACCTGTAACAGGACAGCTTCACAGGATTCAAGCCGTCTTAGAAAACATCGGGGACTTTGTAGAAGTTAGATCTGATGCACAGAGGATGAGCACTTTGCTGTGAATCATGGAGGTGTGAGTGGATGATCAACAATGGAGAGTCAATTCACAGTTTCTCCTCAAAAGGGAGCGCTTTATGATAATTGGATGATTAAGAGGTAGCGAAGGCATTTTTCAGCCAAGTTTGCATGTAGGAAGGGAAACTGAATGAACAGAATTTAATCACAAAGGGAACAACAGTAAAAAACAAGTATCAGTGTTACAATTAAAACCACATGAATTATTTTCTTCAAGACAGAACAAGAATAGACAGACACAGGCAGGGAAGAGCAACACCTAGGACTGATAAAATTTGGATGAAAGCTCAGAGAAACTTTATAAAGCTTAAGGAAAGCTTGACTTAGAGAAATGAATTCAAAGAATTGTTCTGGTCCTTCAAGAAGGCAAAAATTGCTCCAGTAAAAGAAAGATGAGCCAGAGTTTTGTGTGCAGATACTTCTTACCCTGCCCAAACCTTGCCCGAAGTACATTCTTTTTACTGCCTAAAAGAATTACAGAGTGATTTTTGCTGTTGTTGCTTTTCAAAGTCCTCTAAAAAAAAAAAAGAAAAAAATAGAAAAAATAAAAGACACAACCCCTTGCTTCTGCTGCAAGATGTGGATGTGAAGAAACCCGCTGCTAGCCATGTTTGGAATATCAGCATTTGGCTGAAGAAGCTGAAAAGTTGTCAGCGGTGATCTTTGCAGGTCCAGTGCAGTTGGCTCGTAATGTCTCTCTGCCATTAAGGGAGATTAAGACACAAATCAATGACTATAAACTGTGCCAGTGAACCTACAAAAGGAGATCAGCTTAGACCCAGGAAACCTTGCAAACAGAGTTGAAGTGTTAGGTGCCACACAGAAATTTGGTAAGGGTCCAGGAGAAAGGGCTGGACCAGCACTTTAAACAGATACCTGCGATTAGTTCCTATAGTTCAGGGAAAATGCGAGATGGTCACCACTTTGAATAATCAGGTATCTTTCAAAGGACCCATCTGTATCCTTTTAAATCCATGAGATATATTTGTGCACACAGTCAGCTTCTTATGAATTTTAAATTGAAGGATTTGTTCTTCGGAAAAGCCACGGTGCCCTTAACTTGGCAATTTAGTTGATATGGCCTCTTTGCAATTCATCCATGTAATCACAGTATAACAGGTGAGAATTAGTGGATCAAAGTGAAATATTCAGGAATGCACATGCTATCTTTTGAGAAAAATAAAAACAAATTGCCTTCCAGCCTTGTACCAACAGAGATAGCTGTGCTTTATACACTGTGAACTGCATGCGCTATTTAGCAAAGAAAATATGTTTTTTAAAAAACACACTATATGAAATATTGGTTGGCTACCATTTTACTTTAATTTCAAAAAATAAATAGCAATTACTATTATGATAAATTGATTCATATTCGGCATATGCTGATGTGCCTGTACAGAGCAGACTTTAAAAAAAAAAAGAAAAGATCTCCTGGAGTCAATTTGATACCAAATTTGTTACTTAGAAGTATTCTTCCAGAAAATTAATGTCTCACAGATTTTTTTTTATTGAGGCAAGTATTTCTCTGTGAAGAAAGAAAAGAAAAGAAAAGAAAAGAAAAGAAAAGAAAAGAAAAGAAAAGAAAAGAAAAGAAAAGAAAAGAAAAGAAAAGAAAAGAAAAGAA
>PTEX01000355.1:206026-306136 GCA_003342815.1 Eudromia elegans | reverse complement strand
GAAGAGAAGAGAAGAGAAGAGAAGAGAAGAGAAGAGAAGAGAAGAGAAGAGAAGAGAAGAGAAGAGAAGAGAAGAGAAGAGAAGAGAAGAAGAAAAAGGGAAGGAGAGGAGAGGTTGATGTTCGTTATGGACAGAATAAGAATTTATTCCATAAACCATCTGCTTGTAGAGGAATTAAAAAAGTAAAGAATCCAATATAATTTGCAGAAATGTCAGTATATTTTCGGTATTCACTCTCTAGTTTCTAGCTTAAATGTTCCATGTTGCATTTCAGGCATCAAGAAAATGCTATTACAATTAACATCTTATGCAGATTTCCACAGCATATGTAGGTAAGTAAAGTATGTATATGCACGTATGTGAAAATAGTTAACATATTTTATATGAATAACTTTAATTTCTAAGTTTGATATTTAGTCATGGGAACACAACTTTTAATTTTCTTCTTCACTTTTAGCTTAAAAATCAGATCTTCATGCTGTTAACTAAATGGCTTTCATAAATAGAGTAGTAACAATGTATATCTGACGATTCTGTTAGAAATGTTCCATGATCAAAACTGAAATATTCCAAGGGGGAAAAAAATGCTTTCTGGAAAACAATAATCATTTAGGAATGGGAAACATTTTAAAAATTATAATACCTGTTGGATTACAATATTGACCAGATAAATAATATCATTTAAAAAATTCATTGCACAAAATGAAGCACAAAAATAAATTTGCTGCTCCTCAAGCTACAGGATCACATCCTTCAGAACCAGACCTCTTCCATCTCTTATTTGAAATATAAATCAGTGAAAACGCTGTGAGCTGTGTCATTCTCCATACTATAAGTGCAACACATTTCAGGCTGAGACAAAAGTACTTGAAATAAGGGAGTTTTTAAAATTTTATCTTGAACTTTGGGTCTTCACCTTTCCCTTTAGCCCCACATGCATCGAGTCATTTGACTTTTTTATCCCTTGAAAAGTGTAATCCAAAGTGCACGAGATTAATCATGAGACAGGATTTTAGATGTTATTAATATCCTGTTGTGCTATTTTAATATTCTTATATTATAGCTCCTGAGGTTGATGAGAAAGGAAGCAATAGAGAATGATCTTAAAGAAAAAGCAAAACTGTAATACTTGATTTCCTGAAACTTCAGTGTAAGTGTGGAGACGCTGTTCAGTGTTCCTGTTTGTCCTGTTTTTTATCCCCTCACTCAGTCTTAGTGATATAGCTTCATCAGCTGCCATCTATACCCAAATCTTCTTTCTATACATCCAAACCAAAAACATGAAGAGAAAATACTTAGCACAAACAAATTATATCATTGCCTTAAAAATTAATGCTGAAAATTTTCTAGTTAAGGTAGGTCCAAGAATTCTGCAATTCCTCCTATACATGTGATGGTCATCTCTTAAAGAGATATTCCTTTTCTGATTTCAGCACTTCAGATAGTAAGGGTCTGAGTCCGTACAATTAGTCAGAGTGCAAACTTTAGATTAACAAATTCATAATCAACCTAAAGTTTTTCTTCACATCTCTTCCAGTAATGGATATAGAGATTCCCTTTATCTTTCTACTAGTCATGTGAGTCATTGTCAGGCTATCAGTCACCCTGCATGGGAACTGTCAAACATCATAGAGAGAGAGAAAAAAAAAAAAGAGTTTAAACAGATGAAGTTAACCTTAAGAGATCTTTGATGGTCACTTCTTTAAAAATCTCTCTTGGAAATGTCTGATGTCAATTGTCTTGGAAAGCAGCAACCTCATATTAGAAACATATCATGCCTAAAAAGGACTTCAGCTCTAAATTCTACACACAGTAAAATATATTCACACTTTACCAACCCCATCTTGCATCTCACTAGTGCTTATTGTTGTACTTCTCTTATGAAATTACCTCTTACTGTAGCTTTATAGTAATAAAAGAAAAAAAATCTACCTGTTTCAATTGACTCAGTGTAGGGTCATAGGCTGTTATAACACATGGAGTAGAGTACTTTGATTGAGTCTTTACATGCTATTGTAATATTATGGAAGTATGCTTTTAAAGGAAGCATATGCGGTTTTCAACCTAATGACTCTCTTGCACGGCAAAGAGGAAATATTAAATATATCCAAATGATATTTCAATTTTATATGAAAGAATTAAAGTATAATGTTGAATTAGCATTTAATGAAGCAGTAGATTGTAAAAACTCAGAACAAATTAACTGAATTACTTTCAAAATTCAAGAATTCTTCAGAATTCTGACAAAATGCAGCATCTACATCTCAAAATTAGGAAAATACAGGGCACTGAAAATCAATGAAGTGTTTAATTTTTTTTGTAAAATCATGTGGAAATCATTACTGTGCTATTTTTGTAAGGCAAGACAGTGGCAATTGCAGAAAAGAATTTAAGTACAAAAAGAAAATTCAACCCATCCAACTAAATATAAAAGAGAATGCAAGAGAACAGCCCATATTAGCACAAAATCAAAATTATGTTTGCTAATTATTTCAAGTATAAAGAAGGTGGGATACATTTATTTCTTGTTTTATATCTAAATTTTGTTTGTGCTTCTCAGCCTGTTATACCCTACACTGAGCTAGCAATTATTATCAGAAGTCAATACATGTGCTTGAAAACATATTCACATAACCTAAAAAAAGAAACTGCAACTTTGCTTCTTTAGTGATATTTAGAAGTATCTAGTAATAATGAGTGCTTGCAACTGCATTAGAGAATCAAATAATGGGAAAAGTAGGTTTGGAAGAACAGATGTACTCTAGGACACTGTTCATTGGCTGTCATCAAAGTTTGCTGTTTTGATGGTAACCATGAGGGAGAACATCTGCTTTCCTTTGTTGTTTTCTCTACGCAAAGAAAGAAAGGAAAAAAAAAGAAAAAAAGAAAAAAACACTAACTTCATCCCTTCTAATATTTATATATCCATTTAAGGAGAACAAACAAAATTAATTTTAGGAAAAATTATAAAATTATCAGTCTCTGGAAGAAAGTTTTCTACATAATTTCAGTGTCAAACTTCAATACTGTCTCTCCAAATTTTCAAATCTTGACAAAGACAGGTCTTTACAGTCTGTTGCAGATTAATGGATTTCCCACTCTACACTATGTATATAGGCAACTGTATGAAGACTGCAACGGACCACCTTGTCAATCTGAAATACAAGTGTCTACTTTTTTTTTCCCTACCTAAAATATTTTTGAAAAATAGTAGATAAAAAATGTTATCGATTCCCATTTTTTTGAGATAGCCTAAAGAATAGAAACTTTGGTGTATGAATTTGACAAAATGGTCTATTAGATTATAGATTTGATGCATCTTGGGGCAATTAACCCCTATCTTCTTTGTCCAAAAATTCTGGTCATTAGGCCTTACTCCTCTCCCAGGGGAACTGCAAAATATACAATGAAAAAATTCAAAAAGAATAAATATAGAAAAGTCTGACCCTAATCCCGTTGTAAGCATAATTATCTGCTACATTCTGCGTCTATGTTAACACATGCACAGTAACACGCATTTTCCATATTTTTTTTCCCTTAAATCAAATAAAAAATCTCCAGTGAGGATTTTGAATTTAAATATAAACAAAATTAGGGGAGTCTGAAAAATGAGGAGAAATATTTCTTTGTACTGAATGGATTTTATGAATCTAGTTTCCTAGTTTACACAAAACCAGGATGCGCCAGTTAATAAGTGCTTTGAGTCTTAATTTATTTTGTTATGATGAGTTTGCCTAAAAATCAATAATCATTTTGCTGATAAAATGATAAATTATTTACATATACAAGCAATTACATACCTTGAATTATATTTATCCAACTGTTTCAATTCATCCATTTTTAATGTGGAGAAATGGTGAATTAAAAATATTTATAGATTTATTTTTAACTAATGATTTTAATCAAAATGCCTCTGGAATGAAATTGGATTTTAATTAAAATTACAGCAAAAATAAGCTAAGATTTGGTTCTGTTATTTTAATAAAACTGCTAAATGTACTGGATAGAAAATGATTTCAAAATATGTCTTCCCTTATAAAGAGATGGAAGACTTAAAAGAAAACATTAATGAAATTAATTGTTTTTTGAATTGGGTTAATTTCATCATCGCATAATTCCACAAATCTGAGGCCTCAGCATACTTACTTACTTTTTATGCATGAATCAAGAAAAGAAAGCAAGCTTTCATTTTTTGTGTATTCATAAGAAGAAGAAGTACAAGCTTTAAAGCTTAAAAAGAAACAAAGATCATTTGTTTATCTGAATAAGAGGCTAAGAGATCAAAATTTCTGAGTTCTACAGTTAATTATATCTTCAGTTTACCAGGTTTATTTCTTTTAAGCTATAGTGGATTACATACATTTCTTGAATATCATTTTTGTCAAATTTAAGAGTATAGTAAGGACTACGGACTAATTCTAGGTCAAAATTCAGTTTATCTTATTTCCCTTGCATTTTTAAAGTATTATTTTGAGAAAATGTCTGTTTAGATGAATTTAAATTCTTTTAAAATATTTTTATCTGTGGCTGTTTTCAAGTTCTTATTTAGCAATATTCCTATTGATGAACATGTTGTAGATATTTTTTGCTCAATTTTCTTCACTTTTCCACTTGTCCAGATCCACTGACAGGGGAGGTTTCGATATTATCCCAAGAGTGAGGTTAAGAAACAAATGGGGTCAAATGCCATACATCCTCATAAGCTCTATTCTTATAATGGCGATAGGACAGAGAGAAGAAGAGAGAAAAAGAAGAAAGATAAGCAAGCAAGCGGGAGAAATGCAGCAAGATTAGTTACCACCACCACCAGTCCAGTCCAGCTAGGTTTCGTTGGTTCCACTTCGGTGCAGGTGAAGAAGCCGCTTAGTGCAGATGTTGATCTCTTGAGAGTCCAGAAGAAGAAGCTGTCGCAAGGGAGGAGTGCATAGTCCTTTTATTGTCGCAGTTCTTCTGCCCACTTTCTTGAAGTTTTCTGGTATATATTGGTTGGTATATGCTGTGTGCTCTGGTGCTCCTCTTCCCATTCACTCAACTACCAGTGCCGTTTGGCAGGCACTGCTGAGCAGTGTTCGGGTCTTGAGCTGATCTTCGCAGAAACGAGATGCTGAGCCCAAGAAGTCGTAAATTTTTATAGAGATAAAACACCACAGGCTGATATCACATTCTTCCCAGAGATAGGATGCCGAGACCAGGAATTTGTAAATTGTATGGGAACAATGTTGAGACAAACACAATCTAAAACAGTCCCTCATACCACTCTAAAACCTGTGCAGCATTCCCAGCTGAATAAAAATAATAAAATGAAATTCTGAGGGTCAAACATGAATTTAACTGCTTATGAAATCTGCAAAAGACCATGAATACAATGAAATGCATTGCAGTTTTGTCACAGAAGTGAATAACAGACTTCTTTAAGAATATGACATCCAGATCAAAAGAAGTAAATCTAGATAAAAAAAAAAAAAAATGTATAAAATTACAGACACCTTGTAAACCCACATTACATCTGAGCACCAGTCTGACTATAACCTCATAGATGGGTAACACAGAGAACTTCAGGTTTGAGCCCTGCTGTTCACTATAAAGTCCTGCCATCTGCTCAGGCAATATGGGAATGAAGTGTGCAAGACTCTCCTTGGATGTTGAGAGATGGAGCCAACAGTGTGCAGGAGCAGTACAGAGATGTGCCACAACTCTCTGACACAATGCGTGCCAACGTAATCCTCACATCGCTGAAGATCAAGCCACAGAACTGTTGGTTGAAGGAACTTCAGAACATGTTTTATCTCATCAGTTTTACACACTGGAGTGTTCTAAGATATGGAAATGATGTGGGCTGCTTATGTATCTTCAGCTTTTAAGGCAGAATATGCAGTATTTTTGGCCACTTTAAGAAAGTGACTTTGTAGGCTGTAGAAGAGAAGAATGAAAGGAATACATTTCTCTGTGAAGAAAATACATATATATTAACATATAAGTAAAATTGAATAGAAAATAATATTACTGAACAGCAGAGGAGAAATCATTCTTGACTTTGTAGGTGAAGAAAGAATTTCTGAATATAGGTATATCACCAGGGACAGGGCCCAGAGGAGAAGCTATATGAACTGAAGTACTAGATAGTCTTGGTAATTACCCAGCAATTATTAAATTACATGCATTGTCAGAACAAGGAGCAAAGAGGATAAGGTTTAAGGAAAGAAGGAGAGGGAAAAAATGGATTTCATCTCTGAAAGCAGAAGCAGCAGAGGGAACGAGGCACCTGCAGTTATTGCAGCTGTGGGATGAGACAGGAGGTTTCTCTTCCAAGATATGTGCAAAGTCCTTCCATAGAATGGTTTCACTCCCAGCAAGCCTCCCAGCAAGCCACCAGCTAATATGGACCTCTGGCAGCATGATGAACAGAAATTATGGGCATCCTGGCTGATACAGGGCACTTTTCTAGGGCAAGAATCCCTATTGCGAATAAATTACAATGTAACAAAAAGGGAAGGGGAAGGGAAAGGGGAAGGGAAAGGGGAAGGGAAAGGGGAAGGGAAAAGGGAAGGGGAAGGGAAAGGGGAAGGGAAAGGGAAACGGAAAGGTAAAGGGAAAGGGAAAAGGAAGGAGAAAAGGAGAAAAGTTATGTTACTACCTTATAAGACATATATTCATAAATACAGAGAGATCCAGGTAAAGGTATCCCAGAGCCTGTCCAAATCTTGAGTGAAGGAAGAGCAGTACACTATAGGACTTACAAGGCCTGATTGTTTGTGCCAAGCCTTTTTCTTTTTTTGGTGGGGGGAGCTGTACTCATGAAAACTCCGGATGTACACCAAGATGAAGAAAATACAGACGCTCACAAAATTTGGCTTCAAAGGTACTTACAGAATGATATAGATGGAACACTCTGCCTGCAAATTATTTTTATACATATATATATATTTTAATTGTTAGGATTTATAGAAGGATAGATCAAATGAAAGCAAATTGGTCTTGGCAACTTAATTGAAGAAATGTCCTCAGAGTCCTCAGAAGTAAAAAATAAGGAAAAAAAAATGTTATTGGTTTAGTCTTGCTTTCTTTTCTTCTTGTAGTACTTATATTTCCTATGTGTAAAAAAAAAAAAAAAAAAAAAAGGTAGCTATGTATTGAATAGCTCCAGAAAATTTCATTAATAATTAGCAGGGACTTAATGACTTTTGTTGCTGAAATCAATCTTTATTCTACTACCATAATCAGTCTGTTAAGGGTGGTTTTCAGGAGCATAACTAAGGTCTATAGGTTGTTCCATATTATACATATATATATATATATGTTTACACAAACCTTCCTCCATTTTTAGCAGGGTCAAAAATCAGCAATTAAAATTAGATTCAGATAGAAACATAAGGGGTTTTTTTCAGTCTTTTGTTATATTTTTCAAATTTCATCCTTGCTCTCTGAACTTGCTTCCTTTATGATATTCTGGCCATTTTTAACATGAAGAAACAAACTTCTAAAATTAACTCATTCCATTTAAGTGATCGTGCCATTCCAACTTAATTTGAAGCTCATTAATGCCAAGTCATTTGTAATATTTTATCATTAAAATTAAAAATAAAGGTACAAATGTGAATTCAGTTTAAGAAATCAAGACATTATTTCATTTAGAAAAGTTCATGATGATTATTAGTGAATCAGACTGATGCTTGTGGGTAGCACTGACATTAAAAGAATAGAGGTGTCATTATATCAGCAGGGTGTGTAAAAAAAAAACTTTAAAGTACTAAAGAGATTTTGTGGTCCACTGCACTAAATATACATATATATATACACACTAATCATAGTCAGTTATCTATTCACATATGAATCTTCTTACACTTCATTCTGACATAATATCAAACAGCCTGAATAAGAATTAATGAAAATAGAGTCTGCAACCTGAAAAAAAGAAATCTTTCTTAATTTTTAATGTGAAAATAAATCTGATGACAGAAATATCATTTTTTATTTGGAAGTTGGGAAAATACTCGCAAAATTCTTATGTTCAGCACATCTATGACATACATTATGAAAGGTGACAACCTCAACAGCTGTAGGTGGAATATAATTAGGCTTCATTATCCCTGTTTTACAGATGGCAATCTAAGATGCACAGCCATCAAAAGCTACACAATGCACAAAGATTAGAATGCAGAATTCCTATTTTCCAAGATACAAAGAACTTCCACTGACTTTAATAAGCATTATTTGTACCTCACAGTGAAAAAATTAGCTTTCGGTTTTCGTGGTCCTCAGCCTCACATTACCTCCTCAAGCAGTTTATACTGCCATTCATGCAAGTCTTTAATTTACTAGCTGCATCCCAAGAGGACCACTAAAAACACTTTATGTTATACAGCATAAACAAGGTGATCAATAGGGCTCTCTCTTGGGTCTTGGACATCCCACAAAACTCAGTTCCTATAGAGTAGGTAATTGTAAGTTCCCTATGTCAGATAGGTGTGAGAAAACGCAACTAGAGCTGCTCTGTGCTTCACTCACTCAGAGTGGGCAGTTGTGTTCTGTAACCTTAATGAGTCAAGTAAGGATGTTCCTGAAAAAAATGAAATTTGGGCCGCTTTCAAAGGAATGAATGGTGCTAGAGTGAAGATAGCAAGGTTTAGCTTGAGAACACACTAAAGTTGTACAAGACAGCTGTGTACATTAGGTTTCTATTGATTTTTTTTAATAACTTTAAGCCTATTTTTAGTTTTTGAAATTATGATATGTTTGCGACAATTTTTGGTTGCTGTTTATTTATTTTATTTCTTTCAATTTTAAAAGGTTCTACAAGTTTCTCTCAGGAAATGGTATGATGCTTATATATGTTTATGTAGATCCTTATCATGACTTGACTACTAGAACAGGTACCCATCATTTTGAAAGAATATTTTCCAAGGAAAAGTGTATTAGTTTTGTTATCTGATAGTTTGAGAAGATAAAGTTGTGGTTCTTCCTCTTTTGCACAGAAATATGCATTTCGGTCTGAGATGTCATCAAAACTGTTGCATCCACTTGAAAACAAACTTCAAGCTTCCTAGTAAACATAGGCTTGCATAGTTCCTCTTCACAGATATACAATCATAGGAGACTCCACCACCTCTCCGGGCAGCCTGTTCCAGTGCTCTGTCACCCTCACTGTTAAGAAATTCTTTCTCAATTTCCTGTGTAACTTTTGGTGCATCAATTTGTGGCCATTTCCTCTAGTCCTATCGCTGGCTACCACTGAGAAGAGGCCAGCCTCATCCTCCTTGCTCCCTCCCTTGAGATATTTATACACATTGATCGGGTCCCCTCTCAACCTTCTCTTCTCTAGGCTGAAGAGGCCCAGCTCTCTCAGCCTTTGCTCATAGGGTAGATGTCCCAGGCCCTTAATCATCTTTGTAGCCCTGCGCTGGACTCTCTGCATTATACAGTACCCATAAATAGTATGACTTATTTTAAGAGACCTTTGGGTTTTTTTTTCACTATTTTCTTTTTTCTTTTTTTTTTCTTCTTGCAACTGAGTAGGACATAATAGTAGGATATCTTTACTCATTGATGAAATGCAGCCACCCTTAAAAGGTGATGCAATGCCCAGTAGTGTTGCTGTCAGATGGAACTGACAGTATTTGCTTGCACTTTAATTTGTCATACACACTGCAGACTAATAACATTTTGGTTTTTGGAGCTATATTATGAAGAGCATCTGAAGATGGCATCAATGTGCTTTTCTTATTACTGCAACAAAAATTCTGCAAAAGTTGTCTTATTTCTAGGGTAAGCAGCCAAATACAAGCCAAGGCATGTTTTTGGCAAACTTTGTCTATATTTTTATTATTTTTACAGAATTGTGCATCCCTCTAAGATTTCAAGCTTGTCTCTCATCCAACACATTGATCTTCAGGCTGACGATCCCATAAGTTTGTCTATTATCCTCCTAGGTGACTCTTGCAATAGCAGTTAGCCCTCCTGTTGTGTTACCACTTTGCATCCATTATCTACTAACAGTAAAAAAAAAATTACTCTCATCTCTTCATATTTCTATTCAACTTTCATTTTTTCTTTTTTTTGCTTTGCCTGCACCATTCCCAGATGCCTTAATACAGGACCTGAAATAGATCATAAATTAAGCTATGTATCTTCAAAAAATGCTGTTGTTTACTCAGGGAATGGCCCTGAGTATGTGGCTAATCAAGCGCTTGATTAAGCTTGATTCTAAGTGACTGTATTCTGAAGTCCCTGGACACAGACTGCAATGTCTTTCTCATATGTTCTTTGCTCTAACGATTGCTTTTAGTTCTCGTAGAAACTCCATTGGTTTTCTGCAATTACAGTACCCACTGCAGTAACTGTCAAAAAGCATGCATAAAGATTTTTTTAAAAAATATTAACACTCATTTATTAACAAATGTGGTTTTGATATAAAAATACATATGGAACGTTTTGTCTTCCTAGACATACATAAACAAAAACTACATGCCTTCACTGAAGGCAACCTACATCCTTATGTCAATTTACAGACACAGATTAACCAAACACATCAAGTATGAATTAAGCTCTACAGACACACAGCTTTGGCAATGCTCACAATGCCAGGTAAGGCTTTTATAATATCTGATATGAAGTGAGGAAAAAAAAATGTTATTCTAGGATAACCAGGTATGTACATGTAAATATATATCACTACAACACATATACTTAGCTTAATTTTGTGACATTACAAAAATAGTGTCACGGTGATAGAATATTTAATGACTTCTTTTTTGACTTCAAGCTAATGCAGAAACCTAAATATAGAACTGCTTGTATTTTGACTTTTAAATATCAAATAAACTGAAATTACTTGACCTAATTTTCTGATATGTTGGAGAACTGAATGTAAAGGAACTGGACATTTTCTTTGTAGATTTTTACTTCTTAAATCAAAACATACGATTGAGAGGTTACCCAAAGATATTTTCAGTGAACAATATTTCTGCTGGTTTATAAGTATGCATTGTATATTTGTTCTGCTTCTCATATATTCTATTCTTTCTGGATGTTTCTCTCTTTTCTTTATCTGCCTATAATATAATAATTAGATGTCAACAAATTTTATTAAGTGCAGTTGTTAATGTTCAGCAATGAATTTGAGAACAAACTGTTCAAACTGCTTTAAGTCTGTATCCAAGAGAAAAAGGTCAGTTTTACAGATCAGGACAGAGAGGCTCGTAATAACGTAATAAGCAACAAAGACAGAGCTTTTGAATTAAACTTTGATTTTAGGAGCTTATTGTATTTTCTTATTCACCAGACTATTTTTTTCACATTAAGGAATATAAACTCATTGTATGATTTTTTTTTAAAAAAAAAAAAAAGCTATTGAACTTGTATCAAGATATCCCTCAGTACTTTTATATAAGATATATAAAAATGAATGATGCTAGTATTGAAACAAGGTAATAGGAAGGAGTTTGGTCTGATAGTTTGCCTCTGAGTTGCTAGTCCTTCATTCTAATATTCAGTGGACTGATTCATTATGTGACTTTAGGTAAGCTGCTTTACTTCATACTTTCCTCAATGCTGTTATAAAACTGAGAAGCAAGACCTCAGTGGAAAAATAGGTGCTGCATTTCCATTAGCATTCAGGGATATATAAAATAAAACGGGAGTTAGAATGTCTATGTACTGTCTAAATGTAAAAGTCGTAAGCTAACAGCTCAATGTACTGATACATAATCATTAAAGGACATGTGCTCAGATTAATGGCTGTGGAGCTCGATGTCACTAAAGACCTAAAGGAATTTTTAGCCCTTTCATATAGAAAAATGATGAATTTTCATGACAGTTCTGGGAATGCAGCATAAGAAGAATGCCCAAATTATATTATTTCATACTAATAGGAACAAAAATTAATAGTGACTATTGAGAAATATTTCGCCGTTGCAGTGGAGCAGCTAATTAGGCAATTAGAATGGTTAAAATTGACATAAGACTAACCCCAGAGGAGGTGCATCCCAGATCTCAGAAGGAAATGACAGAAAAACAAGGCCTTTTAGAATGCTTTTTAGTTACATTTTTGGATACCAACTAAGGTCATGTTTGTGTTGCATATATTAACTAATGCTATGGAGGACACTTGGTCCACACATCAAACTAAAATGTTCAAATCCCACTTGTATATGCTTAGTCATTTAAAAATACAAGTTGATGAAAATAATTTATTTATTTTATTTATTTATTCATATTTATTATTATACTTTCTTATAGTTAGGAAACAAAATGAATGCTTGAAGTTTTTCCTCACTGGTTTTTGATGTCTTTTTCTGTTTATTTTTGGTACTGCTTCAGAGGAATTCTCCTTTGGGGAAATGCTGATGGTTGCCTGGTTATACTTTAGGTTTCAGCATTAAACAGAACGACAAACTACATTTGTCCTTTTTTTGATTCAGAGACTAGGCTTGTAAGATAAGGGTGATGTCTAGGAGGATTATTTGGAACTGAAAATTACTAGGTGCACAATTGTAAGACCAAAAAAAACCTATTTATGCCACGTCTGAAACTACATTTTTTTTTTCTGTATCAGGATATTGTTTTTTCTTCAGGGTGGAGCATTATGATTTTTTTCCCCTGAAACCTCAGACAGGTAGCAGTGAAGGTGGAACACAGCTGGGAACCAAGTGACGTAAAAAGCAGGTCCCACAGCACCAAGCAAGGTGAGTGGGGCAGGTCTGGTGATGGCACCACAAGCAACTTACAGCTGAAATTGCCATACGACTCCATAATAATGAGGCCAGTGAAAGACAAGATGAGAAGTCCTACCAGTGTGTAAGTCCAGATGTGAACAGATTGTGTTTCAGGTACCAATTTCTTCATCGTAGGGTGAGCCATCACAGTTTGAACACCTGGTTGATTTTCACTTCTGAAGCCCCATAGAGAGGGTATTAACCACCCAAACTCTTGAAGTAAAATGTTCCTTTAATCCTGTGTGTCATAGAAAGTAAATAAATTGATATGTAAGAAATATTTTCTGTAAGATAATAAATAGCAATATAAGGGTAGCATGTGAAAGACAGAGAGAAGCATCAAAAATATTCCAGTAAGCTTCTTCAGGAACAATAATAACTAATTAGACAGCAAAAGGTTTACTTTCAGAAGTTGAAGAGTGGTTTATTCCACACACATTTTGTGAGAAGTTTTATCAGGATACTTCTTGGAATACAGGGTAATCTGTCAACATATTTCTATGTTCTGCAGAAGTATGAAGAATATTTTCCAATTTCAAATACACACTTTTGTGGAGACCTAAATACCCAGATGTTTCTGGCAGCTAGATTATCAGAGTTACAATTAGTCTGTTGATATTTAATATGAAAGCATTTATTTAAAACTTGTTTCTTCAAATTCTTCAAGTCTGAACTAGTGAATCTTAATGAATCTTATGCTATGAGTAGTTAAGCATGACTTCTGTCTTTTATGCCCATAATAATTTTGATTATTAAATTCAAAGGCTTGACAAGGGTAACCTGGAAAAAAAAAAAAAAAACCCCACACACACACAAAAAAAAAAAACCAATATTTGAGCTGATTAGATTACAAATAGGGTGGTTGGCTGGGTTTAGTTCATTCTGCAATAACATATCTGTTCTTTCCTATGTTCTTTTCTTCCTCTCTTTGTCCTTCTCTTTTTACTTAAATGTAACTGAAAGCATCGCTTTGTATAGCTTCTGTCTGGCATATCTACATCCAAACATCATCCTGGTTTAAAAGAAAGCTGCAGTATATCTGAATGTTATTACTGCTACAGGGATTTTCCTGTTGTGTCAATTTGCAGTAAATTCTATAAAACTGGACTGCCTCAGACATGAGAAACTAAACATTTCAAAACAATTTGTTATTCTTTAGTGGCTTATAAGTATAATGGCCAAGTGAATAAAAGTGTGCACAACTCTTTATTAAAGTATGTGAAGGTCAAAATTTCAAAAGTTTACAAAATCAAAATACAATTTCCTTGGATAAGGGCTCATTTGGTTTGGAAGGGACTTCTGAGGGAACCCAGTCTCAAAGCACACTCTAGAGAAAAAACAGTTGGTCTCCTTGTAATTTATCATTAGATAAATTTTAAGAGCACACAGGGTCTTACAAATGCCTTGATGGTGTAGACGGAAACAAACAGGTTACAAATTGTTGCAAATAATGGTGGACATCAGAAAAATAAAATAGCATCTGGGGAGCATAAATATGGCATCCATCCAATAACAGATTGTTGCAGTTTGAAAGTGGTGGCGCAGGCGAGGAACGAGATTTCAAATACTGTGCTAGCTATATGTCCTACTCTAGCAGTATCGGATTCACAAACAGTCTGTCAACTGTAGGTCCAGTCACCTTCTTAGGAGCAAATCGAATATGAATAGTATGATCAGCTATAGGCCCAACTCTGGTAGTATCGCATTCAGGAACAGTCTGTCAACTGTAGGTTTGATCGCCTTCCAAACAAGCAGCCGAGTTCATGAGTTCATGATTTATTCAAATGCAACATTTCCAAAGTAGATTTTGGATATCAGTACAGGAAATTCTCTACTACAGTGTGCGATTTTTATCTAGCTCTGATGTATAAATGTGCAAATATCATTCACCCCAGAAGGTGGGAGAGGGCTCCAGTCTCAAGTCTCCTCAGGCAGTATCCCAACCCTAAGTTGGAGAGCACATCGATCTCAGAAATTACACTGGAGTCTTCCCTGCACTCCTGAGTGTCCTCAGGTGGTGTCTCAACCCAAGGGAAGGAAAGGGGTTCAGCCCATTGGTTGGTCCAAAAGTTACAATGGAATCTTCCCCCTGTTACTCACCTTCTATCCTTTTTTCCTTACATTTAGGTGGAGCTTGAGTGACTATAGTCATATTTACTTTTGTTATTAACTGGTGAAAAAGTCTCCCACTTTCATTTCAAGGTATAGTCAATCGAAAATCTAGAGCGCATGTTCAGTGAGGAGTGATTGTACCTCAGAAGTGGGAAACTTTTGAGATGGAGGTGTGCTTTGGCATTATAATGAGCTTATAACAAGCAAAGCTGAAGCAAAGTTCATTCAAAAGGAGTATTTTGTCACCCTTGCTGGCTCAGCACAGGACATCTTATCATATATCTCCCATTGGGCAACTGTTGTGTGGCTTATCAGAGGCTCAGCAGTTTGGCCACGATGTCTTCACTCTGCATCACTCTCCGTTACTCCTCTTTGCAGCTGCGAGGAGGGCAGATTGTGCTGCCTACGGAGGAGCAGAGTCCACGCAAAACCACCATCCTGAAAGTGACAACTGTGTCTCAGCCAAAGCAAGCTTCTGTAATGCCAAAACTTCTGTTAGGCCCTAATTTTTCCTCTGAGATTCCCCTTTTCAAGCAATTCTTCCACACAGATATTTTTAGATTCAAGCTGAATGGCGATTGCCTCATCATAAAGCAAAATGGCTGCTTTCAGAACATTGCCCAGCCTTACCTAACCATATTAATTCCTGGTTGGCATAGCTACATAATGTGTCAGAACAAAATGACCTTTCAAAGGCAGGTGTTTCAAACATGTAAAGCAGTGTTTCCACACCATAAACCACTATTGGAATGTTGGAATGCATCAGAGAAATAACACTAAAAGTGGCCTTTCAGAAGTGGAAGATTGGTCTACTTCCTTCTTTTTGAGATTTATAATTTCTTTGTCAAGAATTAATATTTTAATTAATCTTCCAAAAGCTGAAAATTTAGAAGAATTTAAAACATTAGGAAAGTTTTGAAATGTGACTATTTTTAAGTTACATGCTGTTTATTACTGAAAGAGAACTAGAAGTATATAGAATAAATCTGACTTTCAGCTGGAAGTTTTCTGTGTGAGAATGATTGAATATATCATTCAAATGTAAAACTTCTATGGACAAGAACTCTGTGCAAGAGCCATTCATCTAACACTTTGCTTCTAATAATGGAAATCTTTTATATCACCTCTTTTCACAAGGTTTTCCTCAGATGATGTTTAATGTTGTTTTAGTTATCATAAGAAAACAAAAGGTATTCTAACTGTTTTAAGATGTTCCATTGTATATCCAGGTCTGATATAGAAGTACAAAATAAGTTGTTCCATCTTTACATAGTGCCATTGATGCAAAACTACACTGTTTGACTCAGATGTATGAATACAAATCAAACCTTTTCAACATTTTTTATTTTAGAAGTGATTTCAATATAAATACCCCTATTTTTCATTTGTCATATAGAAAAAGCATTATTCCATAAAAAAGAGTGAATAATAACTGTGAAACTTTCTTGGGCAATTTTGTTCTCTTCATTTAGGTTATATTTGTTTTAAACATTTTTTTCGTAGTCCTCTCTGAAGACCTAAACACAAACAAAACAGGAAATACAAATGAAAGTTTCTATTTTTGAGTCATATGCATATTTAACTTTCATTCATTTTAGACATGTGATATTCATTCTATCACCTAACACAGCTCAAGTGAAAATATATTTAATCAATCTGAAATTCTTCTATGATGACATGACTTGGTAAATGATGGGAGAGCAACACATGTTGTTTACTTTGACTTTAGTAAGCCATTTGACATGGTTTCCCATAATATCTTCAAAGACAAACTCATGAAGTAAGGGTTAGGTAAGCAGTCAGTGAGGTTAATATTGAACTGTGTTTCTGAGGTGGTGAAACAAATACCTTCATCGAAGCCCCACGGTGGCTTATATATCCTCCTACAAACCAACCCTGCCCCCTTCCCGTGAGGCACTCACAAAGGACCCCCGCCCCCTCTCCATGAGGTGCTCACATGGTAACCATGACCGCCGAAGCAACTTCTAGCCAATCACAGGGAGCCCCAAACACCTTTATCCAATCATGTCAAAAGGCACTCCTTAACCTATCAGGTTTATCCGGTAAGGGGATTCCCACCTTCCTAGTTTCTGATTTCATCCTAATGACCTGGGATTTTACATCTCAACAACACATAGTTTGCACTGGGCTCTGCAGACCCTCACAGTAAACTTGCTGAGCTGTCAGCTTGGTATGTTGTAATCAACTGCTCAAACTTCAGATGGAAGTCTAGTTGCACTTTATACTTTTATATGAGAGCTTTTGTATGATAAGCAAAGGTCTGAATCTAGAAGCTGAAAGCTAATGGACAGTTGAGAATTAGGAGAAGGAAAATATGCAGGGGAAGTATGAAATGCAATGGAAATAAAAGTAAAGACTTTGAAGGAATGGTTTTACTTATGTCATTGATGGTCAATCCCTTGAAGCAACTGCATTAGAAAGCCAGTATCCATTATGTCTTAGATATTATACCATATCTGATACATATCTTTATTTCTAAATGTTATCATTCCCTCAAATACAGTGGAAGAGTCACAAAAGAGTTGAGATTCAATACAATTCAAAGTATTATCATCTGAGAAACAAGGCTATAGGTTTGATAAATGACTCACAATGCCTCAAGAAACCTAAATATACCATTTTGTTCTTTCTTTGCCTTGTCAGCATCAAGTTTTCATGCTCCAGGTAACTCAAATCTAAGTGATGAAGTCCTTTACTGATTTTGAATGCATTTGTCACAGGACTTTTTTCTGCCTCCTACCTGCTGGTCATAGATACACGTGAGGATAGCAAGCACAAGGGAGAGATTCTTACATCTGTCTGCTTGACCTTCATAAGAGATCTGTAGCTTTTTGGACTCTGTCCCTCTGTCTTCTAATTTATTTCATTTTTTTCTACATATCCTATCGGTCCAGACCTGGGCACATACACCCATGTATCTATATCCTATAGATTTCTACCATTCACTATTTTAATAGATGATGACCTTCATGTGATTACTGTTATATACTTCAGTCACTTACCATGATCGTCTTTTCCAAAAAACTATCATTTGAGCTGGTTTTCCAGATAGAGAATATGTTCTCTCAGCTATCCATCTGGCACTCTCGATACTTATCTAAAGCAGGATAAGCTTTTCTTGAAAATCATGCTTGCATACACAATCATGTTCAAGATTTCTCTACTATATGTTTTTTAAACATTCTAGAGAATTTGTTGAAAACAAACTTGTCTCACTTAAATTTATGTATTATTTGAAATTTGATACTTTTTTAAAAATATTCAGTAGACTAATGAAATCTAGTTTTCTATGGATTTATGTCCTTTACCTCTCTGCCTGCTGCTTTTTATTTCCATATTCATGACACTCAGCAAAAGTCAGCATGTGCCATGGTTAATCCAGACAATTGCAGACTACAAAGTCTGCAGACTGCTGCTACCAAATGAAAGGTTGAGGACTGACAAGGAACTAAAAATGAACTGATCTCATACCTATCAGTTGTGGCTTTGTTTCACGGCTGAAGAGTTCTCGCTAACTGTGAATCACAGACACTTTTCAGTTTGAAACATTTATCAGTATATGTTTTAATCCAATTGAACAGAAATGACTTTTACACAGTGAGCAAAGTGCGACTTTTATTAGATGGATCTTTAACTTGATGAGCTTATTTCTAGGCTAGGAAATTTGGAGATTTTCAATTTTCTCTCAGCATCAGGGGAAACTAGGCTTAGGGCATCCCAGCACCTTCGCTTCAGAGTCCTCTTGCTTTGTGTAAACCAAACATCAGAGTTGTCGTGACTCAGATGAAAAAAAAGTTGATTTGTGTATTTCTGTGTGTCCAGTAAAGACACTGCAATTATATCTATGTTTAAATACCATAAAATTAGTATTTATCCACATTAAATAACTCCATGTTAAGCAAGAATCAGCTTAGATGGGAACTTGTCTGCTAAAAAAATATAGTAAACTCCTAAACAAGACAATCTGTTTTAATCTTTTAAATGTTGGCATCCATATCTTAACCGTAACAAGAACTGCCCTTACCAGAAATGAACTTTTTGTTTGTTTACATTCTCAAGAACAGCCACTTGTGCTGCCTGATGGACTGCTCCCTACAGAAGCACTCTTCAAGACACACACTTTGGGAATCAAGTGAGTCAATGATGTGATGGAGAGGTTTTCATCAATATGATGGAATGAGAGAAGATCCTCTATCTGCAGTGAGGAAGAAAGATATGTAGTAATGTGTTTTGAAGGAGAAAGTGGATTTTGGAGACTTATAGACAGCCGTGAAATAAAACGAAAACACAGATGTAAAAACTACAGTACTCAGAGGTATGTACTTCACAGTGTGTATGTGAATGGTGACAGAGAACTGTCCTTTCATAGGAATCATGGTGACACTGAAAGCAAGCTCATTCTGGGGCTACTCAGGGGTCCTTCCCACTCTTCTTACACTACTAGCGGATGGTACAGCTTTCTGTGATGCACATGAAGGAACATCATGGCACATCGATAGGAGGCGAGACTGTGTTCATGTGGTCAGACCTAGCACCTGCCCTGTGCGGCCAGTTCCTGAGATGAGGGAACAACGGTCACCATGTGGTCTTCAAAAAAGGCTACCATGACACCTCACAAAGGAAGAGGGCACTGCCTACAGGATGATAGGGCATGCTAGGGGGTTGCAAGGTGGAGCAATCTGGGACTATAAAAGAGTTACTGTAGAAGATTTAGGGGTAAACCACAGGTGTGGAAGGGGAAGTAGCTTGGGAAAGAAAGAATGTGGGAAAAGAGAAGCCTAAGGGGACAAAAGGGACCAACTGCATGTAAACAAGGGCTGGCCTGTGCACTTTCTCAGCCATACCCTGCCTCTATCATTGCAGTCTGCCTTGCTTTCTCAATAAACCTCATTTCTATTTTCCAGGTAAGGGACTCTCTGTGTGTATGTGTGTGTATGGTGTGACATCTTAAGGGTCAACATCTGGACAGTGGTCAATACATCTCTGTGACAGCAACTGGAGCGACTGAGGGTACATATGTGAGTTTGTGATTGCTAGTGAACATCAAACCAAAGTAACTGCAAAGTTGGATAAGTAGTGTGAGAATTATATATAATTTGATTCAGATGTTGGAAAGACCGATGTCTGCAAGTTGGCTACTGGGGGTCCAACTCAACTACTGGACTCTAAGTCAACCACTGGACCAAAAGGTCACTTGAGACAGGAATGTGTGTCTCTGTGGCAGGCAACTGGAGGATCCAAGGGACATCTACTAGGTAGATTGTGTGTCTACTCTGAGCTACTATATCATATATCACAGACCTTCGTCCTAATCAGTAAGAGAAGGGAAAAAGTATGAGATTGTTGTTGCTATTTGTGTCTCTGTCAGTGTTTCTGTGTTGATCTGTGAGGTTGCCTGGTGTGTATGTATGTATATGTATTGTTTACATGTGTTTGTGCTTTTGACTGTTAAAAGTGCATCCTCAGGCTTGCAATAGGCTGGACTTGGGGTATGGATCTATGGCAGCCTCACCTCTATCAGACTACCATCAGGCATTTGCAGAAGACCTTATATAACCAAATATTAATTCAGTCGCAGCAACTGAGGATACATATAAAATTCTTTTGAGCACAATAAGGCTAAGTATAGAATTATTGATGTAAATAATTAGGCACTTTCTGATCCCAGACTATGTTATCATTGTTTAGAACACTTTTCTCAAGCATAAACACTGTACTACTGAAACAATTATGAAGTCCAAAGAGATTAGCCAGCATTGGTAAGCATATATGGCTACTTGAGAGTGATGAAATGCTGACGTTCAGTGAATTCCAACGTTAAAAAAAATCTAAAATAAAAATAACGACAAACCTCCTTCTTTATACAGTGAAACCAATGAATTAACAGTGAGAATACTGATGCTAAACCATTGCTCCACAGACCTATGAATGTCTAATGAGTTGGAAGTTCAGAAGACACTGGTTACACTTTCTGAGGCAGCAATAGTGTCCCAGAAATAAGTGTGATGTTGTTCCTTAGCCACTTCCAACTCCTAACACCCAATCTGAAATTATTTGTGTGATGCTGCTTGTTTCATCTTGGTCAAAAGCAAACAGGTGCTCTGATGTATGGCTAGAACTGTAAAGAAATATCAGCACTAAGCTGAATGAGAGCAAAATCCAGCACATTAGACTAAACTGAGTGATAGCAGAATTCAGCAACTTGGCCTAGCCTTACTGAAAAGTTGAAGAGTAATAAAGTATTGCTTCATCTGGTGGCATTAATGATCACATCCAGTGAAAGCAGGTGCTGATAAGCAGGACAGAAAAGGGTGAGAGCATGATGTCTTCTGGGTTTACTTTCTTCTGCAGAGCTCCCTTTTCCCTTGTTCACCTTTTCTCAAGCTTGCAGGTTTGTACAAGGAGATGTGTTAAAGCTTATCTGTCCTTTACCAAGTGCTGCATGAGAGAGTCTCAGGGATAAATGATACAATTGAGTAAGAAGCTGAGGAGGAGGAAATGCAAGACAGACTTAGCACTGGCACTGTAAAATAAGTACTGAGCTCAGCATTGCTTCATTTGCCACTCATCTATGTTTGTTTTAACTAGGGCAGTGGGAAAGCTTCCTCTTGCTATGTGGACATGGCTGGATGCCCTACCAAAGGGAAGCAGTTTTGGGGAACATATGGATAAGGTCATGAGATTTCTTGAGGTCACAGTCTGTGATACACTGCAGTAAAGTTTGCTAAAAGCTGGCAGTTTTACAAGCTATGAATAAGAAATCCTACTTGCCCACACTGCCGCAATAGCTGAACAGTCTGTTCTATATATTTCTTCAGTCCTTTTTACTACCAGATGTCATACATATATTATTTTTGTAAAAAATGCTTTCTTTTTATAGAGGTTTTTCCCATCTTCTGGCAGCATTAATTGCAATATAATATTTGTCATTTATTTAGAACTTTTTTTGTGTATATGTTCTTTTTTCTGCCTGATTTTACTGATTTATTTTAAAGAGTGATAAAGTCTGGAAAGATATTCTTTTTCACTGAGTTCGATTACATTGTTTTTGTTTCCATAGCTATGTAGCTAAAATGAGGTTTAATATATCCTCTTGTGCAATAGGTGTCACAGAAGATGTATGTGTCTGCAGAAACAAAGTGTGTTCAATGAACTTCTTAAATAATAACCTGATATTGTCAGATGACTTAAATATGTTGAAAAAAATGGGACATATTTACCAATTTTTTAGTTAAATCTATAAACCAAAAGATCCCATGACTTAACTAATAAAGTATTTCTAATATCTTCTCTAGACTAGGTTTTCCAGATTTGTCACTACTATAAAATTATTTAATTTTTTTCTTTGAAGCATGTACATTTCCCTCCCTGCCACTTAAAGGGATTCAATGGAATTTTCATAGATCTGTTGTAGGTAGCATGCTTTTGCCTTCCTGCAGCTTCTCCTACTTATTTATGAACATGAAACGCAATTGGAATTTGAGATCTCCTTCTAGTCAAAATGGCTTTGCTGTCAATGATCTCAAATGAAACTTTAAGTAATTGAACTTGGAAAGTCCAAAAGCCTTGTGAGTTTTTTCTTCTAATGGTAGGTGGCCTTCATCTTTACTTTTCTATAAAGTCTTTTATCCGTCCCCCACACTGCATTAATATTATGTATGTCCATTGGTAACTTCTTAATTTGATGTTCAATTCTTGGGAGAAAGTTCATTTAGACTAATGCTATCCATTTCTATTTAAAAACTATGGTATTAGTGTCATGTTTTCTCAAGATAACTCATATGGACAACATACAGGTACATGCATAGAGATACCAATCTTTGTAAGAATTTTCTAGAACCCAAATGAGAAACTTTAATGCAAATTTCCTAGAGCATCTATGTTAAACAGAATTATCCATTTGAATTTAATGAGAAAGCTAAAATATTATTTTACTTCTAATTAATAATTTTGTAATTAGTGATTTCATGCATAGACATGAAAGATGCATTTTTTTTCTGTTTTTTGATGTAATTACGTATGATTTTTCTATATGGAGTTAGAATGGCAGAGCAGTTAGGCTATGTAAAGTACTTCAATTTTTCCTATTTAGAACCTTAGAACTGTTTTTTTTCTTAATAGCGTAAGATAATTTGCCTCTGTTTGACTTTTGTGTATTTTTATATCTATAAAATGAAAGCTATTTGTATTTTTTATCACAGCAGTATTATTTAAGTAGTAAATGAGAAATACTAAAGAAAAATTCCCCTTCTCTCTGATCTGACTGCTACAATTTGAAGTGGTTAGATTATTTTCATTGTTGTATGTTTCTGAGAAAGGGTGATAGATATTCTTCATTTCTACTACTTCAAAGGAAATAAGGATACAAAGTCAGGTAGGTAAATTTTGCAGTTTCAATAACAGCGTACATATGGTGATAATCAGCCTAATAAGTGCTTGCAAATTAGTTAACTCTTGCTTCTTTTTTTCCTACCAGTTAGGAAGAAAAAAAAAATCAAAACTCCACATGTAGTTCAGCAGTGGAAACAATTTCTGCATTTCATTGTTTCCAAAATTAATGAAATTCATTCTTCAGCCTCATTCAATGTTTCAAGCTTTGGGACTTCATACCCCACTCTACAGCTCTTCTGAAAGATTCCTCTGTGACATCATAATGTAATCCAGTCACTCTAGACCTTGAATGTTCTATCTAGGATTCCCTAAGGTCCTCTACTTTTTCCAAACTTCCTTCTTTCTTGATTGTGGATGTGTCTTAGCAATTTATTGTTATTAGAATAATGTAGGAGAAAAGGAAGGATAATAGGCTTGGTAGAAGTTCTCATTTTAAATTAATTTATTCTTAAAGCACTTGATTTCCACATCTCCTTGGAAAACAGCTGCGTGAGAACCTCATCCTGAAAATGTGTAGTTCTTCTGTGATTCTGAATGGAAATACCAGTCTCACCCTTTTAAGTTGAAATATCATGTAATAATCTGCAGGTGAGATATCCCTCTTTAAGCCTTATTCTTAAAATAACAAATCGTGAAATTCTCTTGAAATCTTTCTCTCAATAAGTCAATAAAGTTTTTGTTTTGTTTTGTTTTTTGTTTGTTTGACTTTTTGTTTGTTTGCTAAAGAGATGGAGCTTTAGCTTGAATTTGGAGATCAGTGCTCTCAGATCAGTGCTCTCAGATCATAATGGTGATCATAATTTGTTCTCTACCAATGACCCAATACTGAGTCAAATTATTTTCTTAAGAAGAGAAACTCTATGGAATGAAACTGTATATGGGCAAGACTTGTGGTACTAGGTGTTCTACCTCCAAAGAGCTGTAGATAGTTTCTAGCTAGAAATTGCATATTAGAAGGACTGAGTGATACTGATGAGAAAAACATTATAATAATAGTAGTGATCATGATGAGAAATGTCTTTGGTGCCTGGCTTTTCTCTTTTAGTAAGTCTTTTATATTCAAGGCCACAATTCTGTTCCAAAGTGAGTCAGAGGGATAAAGGTGTTTTGTGGATATGTGAGGACATATTACGGATGTCTTATGACTCCTAGACTAATCATCTGTTGATCTACCAGCAAGCACTGGGATAGACACTGGGATAAACTTCCTAGAGTGACACATATGGCCCTTTCAGCCCTGTGTTCTTCTTGTCCTTCACAATTGTGCAACTTTAGATAGGGCTTAGGTCCTTCTTGTTCCAAAGTTTTTTTTTACATTTCCAAATTAAAGGAATCATATAAAAGATAGTCTCCTATAGCAGAATTCAGATTTGTTTCATCAGTTCCTTCCACTACAAAGCATTACATTTTCCAGGGGAAAAAGTCAGGCTTTACTTTTAAATTAAAGTCTGACTTTTTCCCCTGGAAAATGTAATGCTTTGCGATTTAATTTAATTTAAAAGTAAAGCCAAAGTTTAAAGAGATGATTCTGTAGAGAAAATGCACTATGACTTCTTCTTTGATGGAAATCAAATTTATTATCTGAAAATAAATTAATATGTTTATATGTGTTTAAATGTGTTAAATCTGAATTTAAATAATTGCCGTGATAATTTCATTTATGATATTTTTACATATTCAAAATTCTTTGAAACCATTGAAATTCTTCTCTGTCAAAAGTTTTCAGGAGATAGAATATGATCAACTGTCCACTGATGCTTACATCAATGAATGATCATTAACAATGAAAAAGAGTTCAATATAGTCTGAAAAGCATCAGCTTACACACTCACATCTTTTGCTTTACTTTTTGTCATATTAAAAAGCACAAGGACACAGTAAGATATAAGCTGTGTCTGTTAACCTCACATGAGATGAGCAAGAAGCAATCTGAAAAAAAAAAGTTTACTGTAAACAATACTAAACCCAAATGAATGAGGAAAAAAAATCCTTTTTTTAAAAAAATGGGGAGAAATAGCAATATCAAGGAACAACTTGATATTTTAACAAAATGTTTTAACAAAAGAGACTGACAAAGATAATGTCTCCATGAATAGACAGAAGAGGAAATATGCACAAATGAGGAAATTAATCAGAATTCACTATGAGTTACAGATTTTATGAAGAGAACAAAAGAATCTCCCTCTGGTGCTGAACAGTTGTATGAAAGAAATAAGCCACCAAAAGAAGCATGAAGGAAAAGCCTTTTTGTCTGTAAGTCACAGGATTGTAACATTCACTGGATGGTGCCTTCTACTCTTTCCAGGGACTTTTGGCAGCTTGGACAACCCAACGCTATCTATCCTAACCTACCTACACCTGCCTATCCTAAGCCTACCTTCCCTAAGCCTACATGTCCTAAGCCTACCCAAAGCCTACCTGCCGGAATCCTATTTGCCGTAAGCTAACGCTACTCTAATGCTGCCCCAACCTATCTCTACCCTAACTCTATCTACCCAAGTCTCCACCTCCACCCTCCACCCTTTAGTCTGCCCTATTCATTACCTTCCACCCCCTTCTCTGCATTACTCCCTACCTCCATGTTCCCTTATACTCTTCACTAGGCACAACCGCGACCCTCCCCTCCACTCTATCCAACCCCTACTTTCCACCCTAGCCCATATCTTCCACTAACTACCTTTACCTGCACCCTCTCTTCTACCCTACACTTTCCTGCCCTGCACTCCCCTACCCTGCACTTTATCCTATGCTTGACTGTCTGCTCCACCTGACCCTCTACACAACCCAAATATTCACTTTCTTCTCTGATCTACCCTCTGTATCAGCCTACTGGCCTACTGGCCTCCTCTCTGGTATCCTGTTTGCCAACACTCTAGCCTTAACCCAGCCACATCCTCTCACTTAGTCCTAATGACTCACCAGGCCCATTTAGACAAAACCACCATGGTATTTCCACAGCAACCATGCTACCATGTCATTCCCATTACCACACTCACATCCACATCACACCTATTATTTGTAATATTATATTAATATACATCTTTGCAGATATTCAAGACCTCCCTGCATGTGGTCCTATGCAACTAGGTGCTCTAGGTGTCCCTGCTTGAACAGGGCAGTTGGACTAGATGATGTAGAGGTCTTTTCCAAACTCAACCATTCTGTGATTCCATGAATGGGTCAGGGAGTCTTTTTATGTGACATATGCTAATCGGAAATAATTATCAAATCAATAACTTAGAAAACAGGGAGAGAGGTTGAATATAGAGTTATAAGTGGTCTTTCTGTAAAAATGACCAAGGGAAGTGACCATGCTGAAACCTTTGATAGAGTCCAGCTATGTCTGCCAACTTGAAAACTATTCTATCAGTAGAGCATTCACTTGCTTCCTGTGAGCCTTTGTGCCTTATCAGCCAGATGTGTTACTGGCATAAAAGTATTTTCTTTTCCTGTTCACAAGGACAAGAATATACATAGATTTGATTTGAATTATATGCCAGGTGGAATAGCCACAAATATGAGGATAGTCAGTAGTGTTCAAACAAATATGTTATTTTAGAATTATTGCCTTCTGTTGTCTTCTATTTGAAGAAATAAAACAGAAGAGAACACAGTAGGTTATTCTGTCTCCATACTACTTACGTTAAACAATTAGCTGGTATTGTTGATTACTTCCCTAGAAATACTCAGAAATTGTTAGCCTGTACCACACTTCTATAACTGCTCTCATGTAGAATATATCTCTATGATTTTAAAGCTTGGA
This sequence comes from Eudromia elegans, assembly GCA_003342815.1. Lineage (NCBI taxonomy): Eukaryota > Metazoa > Chordata > Aves > Tinamiformes > Tinamidae > Eudromia > Eudromia elegans. The sequence continues at coordinate 279,139 of PTEX01000355.1, read as the reverse complement.
TACTGACAACCTGTTTTTCTGGCTCTTCCAAAATAATTCCTCATTCAGATCGCAACAGAACTGCAATGTGTGCCAGTACTTGCTGTTTTGATGAGCTTTGGAGCACTGTTTGTGCATGCCTCCAGGAACTGGAAGATGTACCCATGTATAGTCATGAGCCAAAAAGTCTCTTCCTGAAGGCTCTTACATGACTGAGCCTTCCGCTGCAATGAAGTACCATGTACAAGAGATTATGGAAATGATTTCCCAGTCTCCCTTTCACTACTCCTGAAGTACAGTAAATCTTTGCTAAATCATAGCAAAACCCTGTCTGTAGCTCTGTGTATAACAAGAGAACATGCTCTTAAATGTTAAAAACAAAACAAAACAAAAAATGTGCATTCACAGAAAAACAGAACTCATAGATATATGAGAACAGAACAAGATATATATAGATATTTATAGATATATATATACATATATATATATAAAATAGTCTTATTAGAGATGGAAAAAATGAAATTTAGACTGTGGAATTATTGTTACTGTATTATAAAATAATAGTCTCCTTTATCCATTGCTACCTGTGATGTGGTCACAGAAATGATCCTACTAGATTGCATGATGGTAGCATATGACTTTAAACTCTGGTGACTTATCTCATCAACTCTTGCATTATCCTCCTTACATTTGCTGTCATGGTAAGAGATTGTATAATAATTCCTTGCTAAACACCTGATTACTGGGATAGCCTGGATTCTTCATTACAGGGATAGAATGCTGGTTAAAGTGTTTTGGTTTTTTTTTCTCCCCTCTTAGTTATAGAAAGTAAGGTGAAACATACTTTCCCCAAAGCTCTCTCTGGTAATTAAATTGGGTCCATAATACCATTCACAAATCACAGAATCATAGAATCATTATGGTTGTGCATTCTATATACAAAAAGACCTTCAAGATCATCAAGTCCAACTGTAAACCCATCACCACCATTTCTGCTAAACTTTGTCTCCAAGTGCTTCATCCACATGTTCCTTGAACAATGCCAGGGACAATGACTCCACCACTTCCCTGGGCAGCCTGTTCTAATGCTTCACCACTGTTCCCATGTAGAAATTTTTCCTAATATTCCTGAACCTCCCCCAGTGCAATGTGAGGACATTTCCTCTCGTCCTATTTGTAGTTCTTACGGAGAAGAGATTGGTCTCAGCCTCACTACAACCTCCTTTCAGGTAGCTATATAAAGAGATAAGGTCTCCCCTGAGTCTTTTCTTCTCCATACTAAATAACCCAAGCTCACGCAACTGCTCCTCATAAGGTTTGTGCTTCAACCCCTTCACCAACTTCATTGCCCTTCTTTGGACATGCTCCAGCGCTTCAATGTCTTTCTTGTAGTGAGGGGCAAATGATGCTATGTTATTCATATACAAAGCATGCTTCTTGTCTTGTGAAGTATTAGGATTTTATCAAAAATGTCACTCTTTCAATTATTTAACTCATATAAGTATGCTTTGTCTTTATTACTCCACAGAAAATCTGAGGATGGCTAGTAACATAGCATTTGACAGACTACTGCAAGAGCCAAGAGGATATGGATATTTTGAGGGTCAGTTCTATTATGTTCTGATGTTTCTGATGAACAGAAGGAGTTGTACAACTGAAATGATCCTAGCAGAATTTGACATAAATTTGTTTGTAAGAAGACTAGACATTAAAAACTACTCCCAGCTGACTCTACTCATAATACTCCAGGGATGACAAGGAAACCTTTCCTGTTTGGATAAATTTGTTTGCACTGCACACACACACACAAAACTTAAGTCTCCAAGAGCATGCCTAGTACCATTTAACTACTCAGATCTGTTAAGATCAGATTAAAGATAGCATGAAGTAAAAACTCTCTGATCTCTAGTAAGATGGATGTGAAGTCCTCAGCACTGTTTTGTTTTACAGATACCAGTTGGCACTAATTTGTCCAATTGTCAAGTCAGAGATGAAGCAAGCAAGTAAATTCTTAATGAACAGGCCTAACTTCTGAGTGAATAAAAATCATATCTTTTTAAATTCACAAGTTTTAGTTGTGGCTGTCTCCCAATAACATTGGCATAATGTTAATCAGGTCTTTGAAATCTCTTTATTGGAAATTTGTATCTCTTTGAAAATCAGAGCAACTTTAAAATCACTCCCCAGGCCCACTCTAATTCTCTGACTGCTTTTCATACTTTAAAGTAACACTATCACCCAAAAAATAAAACAAAGAAGAGTGTTCTTATTAGAAGAAAATATTTCCTCTTCTCTATTAATTATTTAAATCTGTATGAATACTGGCCAAATTTCTGAAGTGTTCCAAGATGATTGTGTATAGGGGCAACAAACAAGATGCTTTGTTTCTTTTTATTTCCCCATTAATGATCTGATAGTTTCTTTTTATGTTCTATGTTCTATATGTTCTTTTTATCAGATAAATACCTAAAATCACAGATCAGTGCCAGAAATAGTCATGTCATGTCTTTCTTTAAAAATAATGTAGCTAAGTTCATTATAAAGTTGAGCACAAAGCATTCCTTTCATGTAAACCTTGCTGTCATGTAATACCTTTTCATGGTCTGACCAACTCTCATTAAAACATCTTCTATTACTGAATCTAGCCATCTTCTTAAATTGTAAAAATAATAACTTTTTATTTCTTCTTGGAGTGATACTTGCAGCAGTCCTGTATCCTTAAGAAAATCAACTTTCCAAAATAATAATATATTTATTTCTATACAAGGATTAGTGATATATTTTTTTAGTAATCTAACACTCTTCATACAAAACTCATATATTTTCAAGGAATTTGATAAAAAGATTATTGTAACAGTAGTCTGGCCCGCTTGACTTCTTTCATTATTTATCTGGTTGCATTTTACCCAGATACTGTCATTTTTGTGTTTGTCTATGTGACTGAAGACAGAAACAGAGAGAAATTTTAGGTTTTCTCATCTCTCAGAAAACAAAGTTTTCTTGTCTGTAAAAGAGAACCAATGACAAATTACTAGCACAGGTGGGAGGATTTTGATAAAATGACTTTTCATCAAAATATGCTGAGGCTGAGATGTTGAACCAAGGTTCAGGATTCTCAGCAAGGTTGCCAGTGGGAAATGTCTGAGATCCAAAATTAAGCCTCAGGGTCACTTCTCCTGAGAGACCTGAGTGGAATCGTAACCTCTTTCAGTTGGAGATATACATTTCAAATCTCTTCTATTTTCTGAAGGCTTTGAAAGGCTTTACTTTTCATTCAAAGACAATAAAAAACACTACCTTGAAACTTTGAAGTGAAATGCAAGTGGTGGTCTCTGACTAGGTCTAATACTTACTTGCCTGTATATACTATGCCTATACTTCCTACATAAGAACCTATCTTTAGGTCACTTGGCATTGCTGTAATTTTTCATTCTACTGTCTAAAGAAGGTCAACATTCACATGGAAAATGTTTTAAGAGAAAACCAGAGCCTATAACTATCCAAAGTAACTATAACAGCTTAACTAAGCTGAGTAACAGACTCAAAACATACAGGATGGTGAAATACCCTTCCTATTTCAGAATGCCAAAAGAAAATAGGCACAGGAGCAAACTTCACTATGATGATCTGATCTTCGTTTTACACGAGTTTTACAAGTTTTTTTTTTTTTTCTTTCCAATAAATATGCAAAAAGTTGCCTACTGTGGGAATATTCATAATAAATGAAATTGAATAATGGTTATCTTTTCACAGATACAGCAATACAGAACTGCATTAAAATACAGTCCATTGAAATAAACAACTTCTTTCATGAATCACCTGCAAAAACATAGCACATGTATTATAAAGCAGGTACACTTGTGAAAGTGATGGTAGCTATTTCTACACCAGCTGTTTCATTCATTTCTTTCTTGCAAATTGATTGAAATACTCTTATTAAGGCTTTCACTTTCCTAAATTAACAGAAGTAATTGTAGAACTCCACTGCCCCGCAAATGGCATCTCTATTCACTTATTAGTATTTCTGTTGCATCCAGAGATGACATAAAAGTGGAGATTTAACTGGATTAGTTTATGTAGCAACACATAGGAAAATGTGACTCCTGCCTCAAAGCACATAATGCACTGAATGGGAAAAGCAGAAGGAAAGGGAACAACAGCTATAAACAAGCAATTGTATTGGCTATATAACCATGTGTATTTGTGTTGGTTAGGTAAAAATATACCTTGAGAGTCCCCACAAGATTAGGAGATGAATAGTTACACATATGCATACATATTTTTATAGATACAAAGGTAACATAAATACAGATATAAAAACACACACTCATATGTATATTTATGTATATTTATATACGCACATATATATTCTCTCAGCTCTGTATCTGGCAACTATAAGCAGGCATCTTTTATATCTTTTAAATATGAATTGGATCACTAGAAGAAATCACAATAAAAGCAGTTTTTAGAGGGATTCATACAGAGTTCCCTTCAGAGTGAGAAGGGTAAAACCAAGTGACAAAGGCTGAGAACATTCAGAGAGTCCTAATAGTTTGAGATGGGTGCAGTGGACCTTGTAGATTAAACTGGATTAGAAGAAAAGATTTGATATGATGATAATATCAGGAAGAAAAAAAAAAAGAGAAAAAGAAAAAAAAATGGTAAAGGAAGCTAATAGACAGGAAAACTGATGTAATATACAGACCAAGAAAAAGGAAGGTACAGTTAGGATATGAATGACGGTTTATTGTTTGGATGTTATCACTGTGTATTCTTGTTTGTTTTTACTCTGTTTCAACAGACCAAGAAAGTAGAAGTATGCAGAACTGTTATCCTAAAAGCATCCAGGAGACTGGATATATGTGTGTGTGAACCAATACCGTAGGAGCAAAAGAGCCGAATTGTCACAGATAATAGTGTGGTCAAGAATGACAAAAAATAAAAGAGAAAAAAAAGTAAAATTATTTGAAACAGAACATCAGTGAATCCTTTTTGATAATATTAAGTTGAGGAAGACACTTCCAGAAATAAATGTAAAAAACTGTGAAGGGATACTGAATTAGAGAGGAGGCCTATGTAAGACAGGAGATTTTTGAGACACTGTAGAATAAATATTGCAAAGATGATACCTGGGGATATCCTCATAGCATTTAGCAGCAGATAGAAAGGGAGGGGAGTTAGAGGAGAGAACTTGCATCAGATATGGAAAGGAGACATCCAAATTTATTCATGAGGAATTTCCTTTTATTTATGGAAATAACAATATTCTATATGGGCGTATTCAGAGAGAAACCAATTCTATTTTGAACAATATAACTTCTCTACGGTGAGATCTGAGGTAAAGGCTAGTTTGTATGTGTGTCCATGTGTGCATGCAAGCATTGTATGTCTGTCTAGTGTTCCCATAAATATTTCTCAATTTTTTTCAAAAAATATTTTTTTCAAACTCAAATATACAAGTTAGAGCGAATGCATCTGAATTTAGAGATGGAAAGGTGCTCAGGTAGCTCTTATATTGGTTCATGTGATAACACTATTGACATGCCTCATGTATAATATAAACAAAAAAAGTACAATTAGTTTTACCTCTGAGAACTTAGTTCAAAACTAAACAAACTATGTAAATGTAATTGACATTTTCATGTGTTACTGGGCATAAAATACCTCAAAATAACTGTACAGGACAAAGATATGTTTGATGAAAAATGCCATTTATTTTGATAAAAAATCAAAATGTTCAAAAGGAGTACACAAATAAAGCTAAAAATGCTCTGTAACATACACTCAATGGATCAGTTTTGTTCAAGAATGAACAAAGAAACTCCACAAGCAAGATACATCTAATTTAAGAGTATACAAAAATGCATAGGGCTAATGAAGTAATGAATATGGTCACCAGTCCCAGGGAGATATCCAGGGAGTCTTTGCTGACCAGGAAATCTCCAGTCAGCTGGGAAAGCACTTCCATTGACCCTTGAAATGAACAGAGCTCTACTGTTGTTGGATTGTCAACTCCAAATTCTAAATTTTTTAACTTTTTGTTATGTCTGTATTTTTTCCTTTTGAATTTTTGAGCCTCCAACTACTCTCCCAAAATTTACGCTTCATTTTGAACACTTTTTCACATCAGCTGAGCCCAGGGCATAGAGCTATGCAGCAAACTAAGCCTTGGATCACAGATATCTGAATTACAGAACTGAAGATCAAGATTTCCCAGCTAGGCAGTTTTGCTGACAGAATATATTTTCTTAAAAGAGAAATTTCCTTTACTCATACTTTTTGATATTGTCCATTCCGATTCTAACCAAAAAGTCAGCTTTCCTCTTCCTCTCAGTGATACTTTCTCCAGTACTTAAGAGCTTCAAATTCTGATTATTTAGACCTACCTACTCACCATCAACAATTTCTAATTAGATTTAAGAAACTTACTGATCACTTCTTATCTTTTGCGGAGAATTATTTCGAATATTCTTCTATACAGTTCTGCATTTTACTTATCGGTACAAAACAAAATATAAAAAAAAAGGAACAAACAAACAAGCAAAACCTCCTACATTTCAAGGATGAATACTTCCTCTGTGATGGCAGTAATGGGTAGTAGTAGAAATGTAAATGGTACAGTAGTACTAGAAATTGCAATGAACTGATGAACAAAATATAATTTGTGAAGTAAGTTTGAATAAGTGAACTGCATTCCAACACTTTTCTAGGAAGGAACTTCTTTAAAATACACAGAGTTTTGTGGTAAAAATATTTGTTCCTTGCATTAGCCAATTTAAGTATAGAATTATTTACCAGTCATGGTATACTACCTTATATCCCAAAACTTGGCTGCAAATAAACAAAAAATAAGTAATTCAAAGAAGAGATCTGATACCTATATGAGTGATATGAGCTGACATTATATAATACTTTCCTATAAGGACATATTCTCATTGAGTTCAGGTCCAAAAACTTATCTGTAAGATTCCTTAAGCTATGCTATTAAAAATAGGATAAATTATTATGCAGAAAACATAAACTGTAGAAGTAAAAGTGGTATGACAAAATTGGGACACAAGGTCATCAGAAGACTGAGACTTTGAGGGTTAATTCTGATTCACTTTTACACTGGTATGTGACCACAGAATTGCGATAGAATGAATTACATTGTGCCTGTGCAGAGTGCTGAGTGGCACAGTATCTTTTGGCTCTCATGAATAGCCATGAGTGTTCTGTTTTCCATATGCCCTGCATTTCTGCTGCCTTACTTAAGCTGAATTCAGTTAAAATGAAGTAAACATGGATTACTTACTTTATAAGTGCTAACATATAATTGTTATAAATATAACATATAATTCAGGGTGGGTGATGTTGAGATGGAAACTTCATGTACAAAAGCCATAGAAGGAAAGTGGAAAAACAGAAACTCATGAGAGAACAGGAATATTGTGTAAGATTTTTTAGTTCTGAAAATTGGACAACGGGAATGTTAGTGTGAGTCTTTCGGCCAACCTGCACAAAACAACGGACAGAGGAAGATTTTTTCCATATATATTCCATGTTTCTTTCTAATGTAACTTTTTGTACCATTAGTTAATCTCAGATAGATTAGCTGCAGGCAGAACATACCTAAAATATCCCCTGAGAGACCATACTGGTGCCAATTTCTTGTATTTAAAACTGTACTTTATTGTCTTTCTTATTCATGGCTTTGAAACATATGCTTCTTTTCCTTGCTCACACTGCTTCTTGCTCAAAAATGCATAATTGGCAGCATGTAGAATGGACTGGGTGCCTCAGTAATTCAGAGACAGTCGGCTCATGTAAAATATCTCCAAGCTCCCGAAAGAGTATTGCCCCTGTTATCTATTGAATTGAAGCTTGAATAAGGAATATATTATAATTTATTGCTGCTCCAAAATGTGTTCTGTTACAGAACTTGAAAGGAATTTCAGATCAACCATATATAACATAGTTAGAATAGGTGTCCATTGATTACTTAAGTGTGATTATCTGCATGTTGCTTAAATATTTAAACTCATGTTTAAATAGGACAATGATTCAGAGACCTTGTGCAGTATCTTTGATGGACTATTTGAGGGTGATTTAATGTTTGCAAGTCTAATACACATTTCCACATCTCAGAAATACAACAAGTCTTGTGAGAGGTAGCTAATATATTAGATGCCCCCTTGACAAAGGAGAAAACAAAAAGCCTCAATTCAATTGCAGCTTTTCTTGTCATCAAATCAAGAAGGATGGAACTGCACATCCCAGATGGCTTATGAAGTCTTTACCCAGATAACCCTAGCAAAGAAGATACTATTAAGAGTAATATAGTCATTTGAACATTTTATTAAAGGCCATTCCTAAGCTTTACACAGTGTAATGGTATCTCACAGTGCCTTTGAAGGTGTGATTTTCCTTAATTAATATAATTACGTAGGAAAGGGAAGATTTAATTACTTGAGTACTAAGTTTGGAGAGCAGTTGAAATTATTTCAGTCAACATCAAAAGGTGAAGTAGAAGGAGTCTTATTCAGAAGCAGATGTAGAGCAGGATAATGCTGTTCAATATGCTATCACAAAGTTACCAGACCTATGCTTTACAAACTCCCTGCATCTGCCCAGACTACTCTGTCTTCCACCTTTCCTAAAAACATACATGTTTTTTCCCTAAATGCAATTTTATATAAATCACTGTAGATAATTTTTTTTTTAAAAAAAAGTGGTTGAAAGAATGGAGGAGAGATCTCAACAAAATTTTTAGTAAACAAATGTTCAAATATCTCAATTTTCCAAGGTTTGACATGCATATTTTGAAAAAAAGCAAAATTATGTAATAAAAATTACCTAAAAAGTAATTTTTTTCTTGTGTGTAACTTAGAAATAAAAATCTGCAAATACTTTTAGGTATATATCTGTTAATTACCAAATGGCATGCTAGAAAAAAACTCAGTAATATTGATATTAAGATCAAAATAAATCAGTGTTAGACTTATGACATGTGCCTATTTAATGATGGAAATTCAAAACTTAGAATTTTTGGCCACTTATAGCAATTAGATTTTTAATGTAAATGTACATGCTTGTGTATGTTTAAATTCCAAAAAGATTTTTACATGTGTCTTCTTCCATATCAACTTAAATAGTTTTTCTAGTTGCTTTGACCTTTATTTGGTTAGTTTTGTTAAAGCAAACATAGGTCATAAATTCTATCTATGTAAACCTGATTTGATATATTGTGCAACATTCATAAGCAGTCCCCAGTAATTCAAACACACAAAACAAAAGGTATTTGTCAAACTGATGAATACTTCCACTGAGCTTCCAAATTACTGCACTAGTTGCATCAGTCACATTTTCTCCTCTGTGAGAAAGGATTATGGGTAGGAAACAAAGGCATCTGGATTACAGGATTCAAGGCTTCTTATGAGAACAGAGGCCTCTACAGTTGCTGTGAAAACTTCCACTACTGTACTTCACTAGAACTATTATTTTATGGAAGATAATAATGATTTCTGAACATCTAATTACCTCATATATGCAACAAGCTTAACCTATTCCTGACTAGCATTCTCATGATATAAAGATACAAGGATATGAACCAAGTTCGCCAGTGAAATAGCAAATTCACTTTCTTTGTAAATTCTTAAGTGTGTCAAATACAAAGCAAATAATTGGTTGTTAAATTGTATGATTTTGCTGAAGCAAGCTCTGGCTTATTGTTCTTACTTATTTTAGTGTATGCTCATTGTCAAAATTTCATTACATTTTAAAATTAGGAACTTTTAATTGTCTTGTAATAAATACACAACTTCTTTTCTCTAAGAAAGAGAGATTTCTATTCAATTGGGCAAGAATTAAGGAACCACTGCTTAAGTAGGCAGCTCTAAAAGCAAGCACTGCTAAAGCAATTTCTCCCATAGCTCAATGTATGGAACTGTAAATAGACTGACAAGCAATCAGCTTTACCGTATGAAAAAAAATCTAAGAAAACATTTTAATGAAAATCCTACATAAACAACAGACCTATGTTCCTTCAATTCCATAGAAGGTATATCTATTTATATCAGAGCTATTCTGCAATCACTGAAACCAAATGTCATTTAGTTAATGAACCTACCACTCCGTCTAATTGAGGATTTATTAATTAATTGATATTTCTGCAAACAAAGTATTACCTTCCAATTGGTAAAGTGGACATTATGTATTATTTCAATACTATTTTTATCTCAGAATCCAGACAGGTATTATGCTTTTTCTTCTTAAATACATTTCCCATTATAAAATCGCAGTCTTCTATGACTGTGACATGGCTGTTCCCAGCCATTTTTTCAAACTGATATATGGACATGGTTCTATTACTGTGCTTAGCAGTTTTACCAGTGTTCTAGTCTAGGTAATGATATACTTGCTATTCATGGCTGTCCCTTTTCCCTATGTAATGTCTTTAAAAACAAGAACCCAGCAAACTGATGGCAGGACTGTTACATAGATTGCACTTCTGCACAAAATACTGAAAGACAATAGGAGACTTGTAGCCTGTTTAATTATGCTGACATGGCAGCTAGCTTTGTTTTATAAACATACGTAGTCATTGTATATTTGTGTTGTGCATTTTGGATGAAAGTTTCATGCACAGGGCTGAGGAAAAGATAGTTTTGTTCTAGTTTCCTGATTTCTGATCAACTGGAGGTCTGAAACTGGGAAATGCAATGGAGGAGTAACTTAGGCTCCTCTGAAGGATGAGTCTCTGCAATGTGAGTTTATATTTTGGCATGGAGTTGTCCATACACGACTTCAGGTATCTAGTCTCCCATCTCCTGCCATCAGAGCAGCCTCCTGTGTGCTGACAGCACCCTCATCCCTGCCCCATGCTGGCTCCTCCCCTCTCCTCCACCCTGGCACCTCTAGCACTCCCAGAGTCGCATCGTGCTGCCTCCAGCCCACCCCATGTGGCCTCCCTCTCCTTGAGGCACCCCAGCTGGAGCCTCAGCAGCATTAGGGCTCCTGACCGAGGCCTCTAACTGACTGCAACCAGCTGCGACTGGCTGCGACCAGCCGCAACTGGATGCGACCGGCTGCAACTGGATGCAACCGGCTGTGACTGGCACGGGGCAGCTGCAGTGTCCTCCACATGACCCCCGCTGCCACACAGACCTGCTGCTTAGGGACAGTGCAAACTGACACAGCAGAGTTTATCCAGAGAAACCATTGAAAGCCGCAAAATTTCCACCCGACTATATTCCTATAATCCGTGATGGCATTGGTGAAGATTGTGGTTGAGTTTCTAATGTCATTTGTATCATTAAAACCTATAGAAACATTTTAAAACCAAATTTCATTGATTACCTAGATTCAAAGCACATCATTATGAACTAATTTATTACATATAATAAAAAGTAATTTATTGAAAATATTTTTCAGCCTGTCATTTGCTTTTAGTAGACTAAAAGCATCCAAGTGTATATACACTGATGAGACGCACAATTTTTCACTTCTGACACAGACAATGATCTTTTATCTCCAGTAACTGATATGAATTTCCTTCTATATTTTAATACATAGTATTATTTAACTTTACACTCCAGGTAGTTCATTTCCATGGATATGTTTGATTCAAATGAATCGATATAGTTGATTTACCCTTAGATAAATTCTTTATTTTAACAGCAGGGAACATCCAATCTACCCTTTAGCAATCTAAAAAAACAGCATGACAAGTGATAATCACCTAACAAAGAGTTTGAGGCCAACATATATTCATCAAGGAATTTAGGGCTACATGTTTGTATTATTATATTATTATATTAGTTAAACTAAGTTTTGAGTGTGTGTGTTTTGTTGATTTTCTATTTGTTGGTTGATTTTTCAACCCATCAACTTCTTTCTTCAGTACCAGAGAATTTATCTAATCCTTTCCATTAGCATTTTCTTTTGACTTTCAGAAAAATTAATAGCAAGCATTTATCTCTGTCTTGCAACCCTCTCTTTTCCCTTAATATTCTCAGGCCTCTTCCCAAATTGGGCAACACCACAAGAAAAGATAATGTTAATTATTTGAAAAAACAAATGTAAGAGTTGGAATGGAAACCAGCACACCCTCACCTGACACATTTTTAGTATTCTTACTGATGAATGTAAACTGCGTGGCAAAGGCTAAAATTAGGAAATTGCAGGGGAGAAGAAAGGGTGGGGAGGAGGCACTGGTTTGTTTTTTTTTGTTTGTTTGTTTTTGGTTTTTTGTTTGTTTGTTTGTTTGTTTTTTGTTTTGTTTTGGTTTTTTTGGTATTTCAGATACCAACATGGAATAGGTTGGTCTTTATTTCACTCTTGCAAAACAAAATTTTCACTGTGAAGTGAAAACCAGGTTATCATAATATGTCCTCAGGAGCTATTTTAAAACTTGACGCCTTCTGTTTCAAAAAATATAATTGTGTTCATGGAGATTTTGTGCCTCGGTATATCTAGTCCTGAAATGGGAGAAGAGATCAGATAAGTCATTAATTTGCACAGATTAGCCTGTGCATTTGATGCTCAGAAATGACTATAAGGGAAGGAAAACCTTTCATTTCAATTATGATTATGTGGATGTTATATCAATAACCAAGGATTTTCTTAAAAAATATTTTCAATATTTTGTAAATTTAGTCTAAAAATATCTGGCTACTTTTATTTCTAAATATGATGCAGATAGACTTTTTCATAAGTTGAATACCTTTGGATTTCATGCAGCATAATTCAGACTTCTATAATTTTCAGAAAACCTAACTGCATGACTATCACCATAATCATTATTCATGTCAATCTTTGTAAATTTATATCAAATCAGATTCATGATACAATGTAGATGTTGGAATGGGCATGATTTGAGGACTTTGCTGCTTTACAACATTATGTCTTAAACATGTGAGTTAAATCTTTAACAGTAGTGCACTTCTATCTCTAACCTAACAAAAAATGGCTTCCACTAAATGTGGGTATTAAGTTTTATGCAGTCAAACAAACACTGAAAGTATCATTCTTTGATCATTTTCTTAATATCCTGTCTTTTTTTCTTCCTTGTTTAATCATAAAACTTTGAAAATTTGATTTTTTTTTTCAGTTTTCTCTTGCTTTCCTTTCTTTTTCATGCTTTGAATTTGAGAAAGACCATTCTTTGTATGAAGATAATTTTTTTTTGCTTCATTTCTTCATTTCCTTCCCTTCAATAAAGTCATTAACCTTACTTACTTTTTTAGCATACTTTTTTAAAAAAAATTGCCTGAGGTAGGTAATTTGCTTTCTGCAAAATACTGAATCCTGTTCTAATTCAGCAGTGGAATTATTAGAAAATATTTCAATATTTTTGTGTAAAGATGAATAAGTTATAATTTAATTTTTGTAACAATTTTTGTATATATGTGCAATTTGTGCAAATATGAGTAAATTATATAAGCTTGTACTTTCGACTGATAGACAATAGACTTTTTTTCTTTTTCTTTTCTTTTCTCCAATAAATTTTCAAACTAGAAAATGATTTGCCTATCTTAAAGAAACAGAATTTGTATCTTTTTTTCTTCCTATTGACTAGTACATGCATCTGTGCAAGTGTAAGTAAGTAAGTCACATTCACATTAGAAAAACGTGCATTATAGACTCTTGGATTAACAATTTCAGATGTAGGAAGATGTGATCCATTACTTTGCAAAGAGTGTCATGATGACAAGGATCTTAGCATAATTGTTCTTTCAGACTGAAGGATCATTTTTGGTGCTTGACTGAAATTATCACTTTTTTTAAAAGTATTTATTAAAAAACAGGAAAGAAAAGGAGACTGAGGTAGTGCAGACTGCTTTGATTTTACTTGGATGAGTGAATCCATTTTTCTCTCATCTTCCAGTCCAAAGAAGAATGTAAGCTTCTAAATATCAGTACTAAATTTGCAATGTAAAGTTCTTTATTTGTTTCACAGTCCAGGTTCTAGATTATGTTTTATCTTCCTAATCAAAAGACTATTAACAAAAACCTTCTCTGTAAACTTATTTTATTTATTCTTATATATTTTCTGACGATAATGGTATCTATGATCCAATTAATTTCTTACTATACTAAACCTAAATACTAAAAATATGGTTGCTTTGGAAACGTTTTTAATCTTAAATACTGCCCATGTTTTATAATTAAATGGTATCTTTCCCTCTATTTCAGTATACTGTTTCAGCAACTGTCTAGTACTTGGAAAATACTCTTATTGCCTTTCATGTTGTTTAGATAACAGACATGAAAGAAAAACAAAATTAAAAAAGCCAGATATGTGAATTGGTCCTTAGGCACTCTTAGCAGATTAATGAATTTACAAACTCTGAGCCTGTTTGAGAATTAGGTGTTCTGTTACAGTATGATATCTTGAGTGGTAACGCAAATGAAATGTTATCTATTACCAAAACAAACAAACAAACAAACTCTTATTTTTTTCCCACATATGAATAAAAGACTGAAAAGATTAAATTAAGTATTTGCTACTGGGCTGCTTTGGATAAAATTTGAATAAATACTTTTTAGCATCAACTAAAAATATTTTTAATTAATTAATTAAAATAAATAATTGATTTGTTTTACGTAATGGGAGAGGTTTGGGCTCCATAACAAAGTTCAACAAAAAAAGTTATTTGTTTTAATTTATGTACATATATATACACAAATATTACCTATAATTTAAACCCTAAAGTTAAAATTTAAGATGTATAAGATGTAAATAGCTTTCTTATTTTTATAGAACCCTCCTCCAACCAAGAAATGTATTCATACCTAAACAAAACAGATAATGGAGGTGAGATTCACATAAAAGAATGCATCTGTCTCAAATCTCATCCAAGAACTTTGTGTTTCTTCGTCTCAGTCCTCCCTAGGTTACTAAATGGGTGAGAAGTACATGCATCTGAGCAATTCCCTGTCATCAGGTCCTCCCTGACCCCTTTCACTAGGGGAGTCCAGGACTCTCTTCTGAAAATAAGTCTCTATGATATAGGTAGGTCTCAGCATTTTACTCAAATTTATATTTTGGTTATTGAATCTAGATCTTATAAGGCTAAGCCTAATGTTAGATCTGTCTTCCTATCCTCAGGAGTGGCCACATTTGTTTAGCTCTAACTTCCTTTTAAATCTATCAGCTTATGCCACACAGCAGGCAGATGTGGTAAAAAAAAAAAAATCTTATAAAAGAAAATAATAGTAACTGGAGAGTAAAGGACTGCTACCACTCAGTCCTCTGAGAAGCAGAGAATGCAAAAAATGGTTATTGCTGAGCTCCATTCTAAAGGGTTGTTAAAGCTGTGTTTGTGGTAACAGCATTTAGACATCTCTTTTATGAGTATGATAGTGAGGCATCGCAGAAACTGACTTATTCATGGCCCCTAAGAGAGGGCTGTAACCGAAATAGCTGTCTTTGCAAGGACAACAGTGAACTACACTGGGAATAGCTGTGAAGCAGCTCCTGCATTGGAGCAGTGTTCCAGGACAGCTGGGGATAAAGTCGGTAAAACCTGGAAGTGAAAGCAGTACTGGGGCAATCTTGTCAGTAGTATGAAGGAATAAGATAGAGCATAGTACATAATCACAGTCTCTTTTGGTTTGAATCTCCCAAGACTTTGCATGTCAGCATCTTTCCCTAGCTGAATTTCACTCCTCATGCCATGCAGGCTTTCCACAAGTCTGCATTAGTAATATTGTCCACAAGACAACATTATTTTTCTTCCTAGCTTTCAGTAACATGCACATGCCAAGAAATGGATATTCACATACATTAGTGCACTGTCTTTCTTCTGGTATCTAATTTAAGTTCCAGGGCATAGAAACTCTAGACTTGTGTTAGTCAAAACTCCAGTTCATTCAAATTACAAGTTAAAAATTATCTCTACTCAGCTGTGCAACATAGGCAAAACATTTCAAATCAAATATGTTCTCCTTTTGCTATACTAGCACAAATACTTTCCTGAGATAGAGGAAAAGGAATAGTTTGCATAATTGTCTTTTTGGTTCACTGAGTGAATGAAAAATTATTCTGTTCAGGTCAACCCAGAGATAGAAAGGTATTGTATTATTGATGCAAAACAGTATAATAAAGAAAAAAAAAAAAAAAAAGTACAGTGATTTGGGATAAATTGAAAAGTTCCAAAAGGTATTTTTTGTCAGTAAACTCTCCATTCTTTTAGTAGTTTCTGTTACTTTTTTTTCAATTTTGAAAGCATAAATTCTCATTCTTGATATAAAATATTATTTTTTTCATTGATGATATGTATGTGTGTGCATTGTAGCTATTTAGCTCAAAAATTCCAAAAGATTTCAATTTGACTTTTACAAAACCTACTCCACAAATATATGTATTGTATTGTCACACTGTTCAGCCTTTCCATCATTAATTGGCTGACTTCTTTAGGAAACCTAAACAAAAATGGATCTTCAGGAAAGACTGTGTTGCAGTGAAGAACAAGGTCAACAGAAAGAGGAATGACAGACTGCTGAACTCAAGGTAACCTTGATATCATTTGTATGCCTACTTTCTCAAGTACACCACATTGTAGCAGTCAAATGAAACAGTTTTTCAAAGCAATGCCAGCTGTAAGGAAGACCTTTCAAGGCAGTGTAAATTTCTACATACACATCTCAAAACGTTGTAACCCCTAGGCTTTTCTTGTGCATTGCAGAATTTTTGCTTTCAATAAAGATGCTTTAGGACATGGTAAAGTTTTCGTTCCTAGATTGCAGGTGTTACAGAGAGAAAACTGAAGGAAGAAATAAAATCTAAATCAAGCAAATAATCAAACCAACCATTTACTTAAAGCAGCACTTAAAGTTGCAGAATCTTGATAAAGAGTCCAGATGAATGACTTGAAAATGCCTTCACAGTTACCTTACAGCACAGGAATTTCTGAACTCCGGAGTTTTTGCCTTAATATTCTCCAAATACTCAAAAGTTTTGCTTCTGAGTTAGTTACAATTTATCAAACCTAAAGTTCTTACACAAAAGCACAGACAACCTCAAAAATGCATAAGGGTCTGCGATTAGAAATTGGAGGATTTCAACCTGTTTATTCAGCCAAATAAATTCAAGTCATCTTGGCAGGCACATCCATCATCCTGCATGAGTATCCTGCACTGCTGGGCTACAAATGATGCGAATAGGAGATCCCTGTGCTACAGTTCCAGTTCTGGTGAAATATACTCTTTCCTGAGCCAGTACCATCTAGCTGCTATGTCCGGAATATTATGGTCTATTGCTTTTGTTGTTTCCCACTGCAGAGCTTCCAAATCATATTCAGCTTCTAAATCACATCCAACTTTTATCCAGCCATCCTTGAGAAAGCACTAATATTTTCACTACAGCCACTACAAGGCTTTTAAAGGAGCCCCTTGTATGGCATATTGTTTCAAAGAACCTTAAATTCATTATTACAAAGACACAAAGCTATTTGCAGTGATCAGTGACTTTCTCAGAGATTAACCTTGGAGACAGTAGTTGCAAATCCGAACCTCCTCAAAGTTTCTTCAGATTTACATTTGGTCCACATGCAGTATGTTGTGCAACTATTTCAGCCATTATACCATAGTAAAAAACTGTGCCACACTTTTTCAGGATATATTTTCTTTCAGAAATATTTTGAATAAACTGAAAGCTCTCTTAAGGCCACTGAAAAGAAAAAGTACAACTATTTTTTAAATTCATCTCTAAATAATGTCTCTTGCATGACAAAAGTAGTAGTTCACTTCCTATCTACAAAGAAGCCAGAAGCACAAGTCGGATCATCTAGAAACAAGTTTATCTTTCCCTTCTACAGCAGCTCAGTTCTCCTGTTACTGTTCAGTCCAAGCATTGTTCATGTGGATACCTTCACAGTTCTGCAACTGACTTTATATTGCAGCTTGGTTACTCTGCAGTGTAGCTTTTATCTTTGTTATTCTGTTTCTAGATTTTTTTTTCCTGTGTAATCATTTAAAAAAAAAAAAATTGTATCATCTTCCTGTTTGACTCCAACATTTTAAGTTATGTTTTGAGTACTTACTTAAGTATATTATCACACCATTATTCTTTCAATCTGCACCTTTTGCAGATTCTGCACCTGAAACTTTTGTTCTTCCACAAAAAAAAAACCCAAAAAAACCCAAAAAAACCCAGTTAAACTGTAAAACTTTATAAAAGTGAAGTCCTAAGATTCTCTTAAAAATCAGCACACGAGAAAGACTTAAGGAAAAGAATGAAAACTAAAAACTTCATCTCTCTGGGCAGCAGTCAGTAGATCAGACAGAATTCAGAGTTCCTATTTATAAATAAAACACAATAATGTGTTAATTGGAGGAATCCATTACAGTTGTATTTACAATAAGCATTGGAAAACCTTTTTCTTTTTTTCTTTTTCTTTTTTTCTTTCTTTTTCTTTTTGCCTTTCTTTCTCTTTTTCTTTCTCTTTTTCTTTCTCTTTTTCTTTCTCTTTTTCTTTCTCTTTTTCTTTTTCTTCATCTTTTTCTTTCTCTTTTTCTTTTTCTTTCTCTTTTTCTTTTTCTCTGTCCTTTTTTTTCTTTCTTTATATAGCTCATTAAAATACTGAGCAGAACAAGCTACCTGTGTAGCAAAGTGGGCTCTGCAATGGTTTCGTGTATTTCATTGGCCCCACCCCTTTGAGGGCTCAAATTTATTAAGTCTTAGATATGGAGAAATGGAAGAGATAGAGGAACTTACATTTGGGACCTAATGGGGAAATATAGTCACCAACCCTTTCATGGATCCTTCTGCTGAAAGAAGGTATTACTTTATGTCTATACATTATGACTACTGTTACTAATGTCTGAAACTGTTGAAGCCTTAAAAATGCACAGTTCATTCTGCAGATGGTGATAGCTCTACTAACACATCTATTGTTAGTTTGAAAGTCAAGTGATGATATGTGTAGGTGTATGTGTGGGAGCAGTGCAAAGAATTACAAGGATTTTCTCCCACACTAACAATCCACTTGGAAGAGAGGGCCTTATGAAACAATGTTCTGTTCCTCTGGTATTTTTAATCAGTCTGATATTTTGTTAGAATAGCATTTTACTGCACAGCTTGTCATCTTTCTATCAACCAAGTATCATTTTTAAAAAAAAAAGTTATCTCTTATGTGTTTTATTTTTCTTTACATTTTGATGTATATTTTTAAATGCTTTTGCACTTAACAAAATGGGAAAAAAAACCTTAAAATTAATGAGCTATTCTGACATTCATATAATTTACTCTTCTATGCTCTCCTCTTTCCCTCTATAATATGTAGCTGTTGGACCTGCTTGTATCTGGAAGTTCCTTAAAAGACGATGCTTGTCAGTTTTGTAATCATGATAATTTTAGTGGTGGCTACAAAACAGGAAAAATATCTAAATTTAATATAAACACATCCTGCTTGGTGCAGTCACCTGAGGATAAGACCTAGCAATGCAGATAAATGCTTCAGCACATATAATGTTCTGATTTTCAATGGTTCCAGTTGTGCACCCAAAATCCTTGCTCACTCTCAGTTAGGACAATCTCAGCGTGAACAGTTTTCTAATTTCTCTCTGGTAAGACTTGAATTCCTTCTCCATTATTCACTGTTTTTCTTTTTTTATTTGTTTATTTGTTTACAGTTTCTATGTATGTAAATATATATTTGAATATACCTATGTATATTTCAGTACACTCATGCATTGGTGCACACACATGAGCAAACACACGCATGCACACACATATATTTATTACTTATGCTTAATTTTTGTAATTCCTTCTGATATTAATAGGATTAAGTGATGGGAAAAATTGACTCCATTTCCTTCAAGTCTTCATTCATTTTTGTCCCCTCCATCATTCCTCTTTTACTTGTGTCTAACCTTCCACCTTTCTTTTCCAGTGCTAAAGAATCAAATGCTTAT
Organism: Eudromia elegans; assembly: GCA_003342815.1. Classification (NCBI taxonomy): domain Eukaryota; kingdom Metazoa; phylum Chordata; class Aves; order Tinamiformes; family Tinamidae; genus Eudromia; species Eudromia elegans. The sequence goes on along the minus strand of PTEX01000355.1, from coordinate 259,261 downwards.
TTGTGCACTTTGAATACTGTGGAGTCAGAGAGTCAGTCTGGAGTGATCTGCCTTATTTTACATACTTGCTTTTGATGGGAACTGTAGCTATATACAAGTAATAAATAAATAAATAAATAAATAAATAAATAAATAAATAAATAAATAAATAAATAAAATATTAAGTTTTTGTGATTAAAAGATCTGACCCAGCTACATAGTCATACACATGTAAATATGTGCATTTCAATTTAATTTGAAGTTTAGTCTTTAGTTTAGCCACATCTAGTCATGCCACTCGCAGCAGCCTAGCTCCAGAGCCTGTGGGGGACACTCTAAGACTGAAGAGACTAAATAGCAAAATATGGGAACTTCTCTGGGTCCACATTGGGAGCCAAACTCAAATACTTCTGTGTAAACACACACAGCATAAGGAATAAACAAGAGGAATTGGAGATGTGTGTGCAATTGCAGGGCCACAATCTCATTGTGATTACTGAGACGTGGTGGGACAGCTCTTATGACTGGGCCGTGGCCATGGAGGGCTTTAGGCTTTTCAGGAGGGACAGGCCAGGAAGACGAGGTGGCAGAGTCACTCTTTATTTGAGAGAGCAACTGGACTGTATGGAGCTCAGCATAGGGGAGGACAGAGCACAGGTTGAGAGCCTGTGGGTGAGGATGAAAGGGCAGGGCAACAGGGGCGACACGGTCGTGGGAATTTACTACAGGCCTCCCGACCAGGATGAGGAGGTGGATGAGGCTTCTACAGGCAGCTGCAAGAAGCCTCGCGATCACAGAACATGGTCCTTGTTGGGGACTTTAACCACCCTGATGTCTGCTGGGATGATCACACAGCTGGGAGCAGACAGTCCAGGAGGTTCCTGCAGAGCGTTGTGGATAACTTCCTGATGTAGGTGGTTGAAGAGTCGACAAGGGCGAGGGCGCTGCTAGACCTGATACTAACCAACAGAGGTGGTCTAGTGGGAAATGTGAGGGTCAGGGGCACTCTGGGCTGCAGTGATGTTGGAATTCATGATCCTACATGGAAAGATGTGGATGTGTCTACCTTGACTTCAGCAAGGCTTTTGATACAGTCTCTCATAACAACCTCATAGAAAAGCTCTGGAAGTGTGGATTGGACATATGGACAGTGAGGTGGATAGAGAACTGGCTGGATGGTAGAGCTCAGAGGGCGGTGATAAATGGGGCTGAGTGTAGTTGGAGGCCTGTGGCCAGTGGTGTTCCCCAGGGGCCCCTACTTGAGCAGTGGGATTGGACTAGATGATCTCCCCTTCCAGTCTTAACCATTCTGTGATTCTGTGAAATTCTTTTGATTTTGTGCATTAATACTTTCCTATCAAAAATGCTTATCTCATTTGCATTGATATTTCTGTTACAAAACTTTTTTTAAGGAGTATGTTTTCCTTAACCTTAAATTCCAAAAATTCAGGCCTTTTGCCTGAACTGCCAGTTACCATAAGAGTGGGGAATGCCTCCTGAGCCATACATTAATTGGCACAACAAAATGTAGTACTCAGCATTAAAATATGTCTCTGAATGATTCACTGCTTATTTCAGGTCCTTTTTTTTTTTTTTAGACTTGACTCAGTCAGATCTCTATTACCACATAAGAACTATTTGGCATTTTGACCAGGATCTTCCATAAGAGAATTATTTCATCTATTTTTATATACTTTTTAAGTCTCACCCACTTGTCTCACCCACTAGCAACTTGAAGTACTTTCAAGAAAAATTATATTTTTATAATTAATTGTATAATAAAACGTGCCTGAAATTTTTCTGTAGATTTTTCAAGTAACCTGAAAGAAAAATATAATATTCATTTGATCCAACTACCGTAAGTATTATCAAATGCTATTAAACATTTTATTTTACTCTCATGTCTTTCTTTAATCAGTCCATTGTGCTCCTGTGGTACTGAAACCTAGAATTAGTAGGATCTTAGGAAGAAGATCGAGTAGGTGGACAGGATGGAGCACAGCTTAGCTAGCATGTATATATATACATATATACATATATATATATGAGAACATCAGTTAAGTAAGTCAAAGGGAAAAAAGTTACTAGGCAATTTTAAGTAAGTTTGAATTAATCTGGTCTTAGTGATTATATGGTTGGAATCCAAAAATCAGAAATTAATGAAATGCTTAGTTTGATGATAAAACATGCTTTGTTTTGGTTCCCCATGTTCTCTTTATCATCCCATATTTCAGTTTTCTCATATTCAGAATTAATTCCCAAACAATTTCTACATTTCTACAATTATACTCCCATACCCTTAACTTTTTCCCTTTTTCAGCACTGCAATGCCCATAGATTTTTCAAATTCCTAAATAATGTCTTCATCATCCTGTTTTGCACCATATCCAGCATTTTGTTTTTCACATGTTGCTGATTCAGTCCTACATGCATAATGATTGTCTATCCAGAACAAGAAAGAATATAATTGAGATAATTTCCTAATGACTTGATTTGGAACAGACTACCCAGAGAGGTGATGGAGCCTCCATCTCTGGAGATCTTCAAAACCTGCTTGGACACCACCCTGTGCTATGTGCTCTAGGAGACCCTGCGTGTGCAGGGGGGTTGGACTAGATGACCTCTAGAGGTCCCTTCCAACCTTAAGCATTCTATGATTCTATGATTTATATTTTAGTATTTCATTTTCAGAGATAAAATATGCAGAGAAAATGAAACAAGAAACAGCTTTTCAGAAATGGGAAATGAAGACAACTGACAATAAATAAAAAAAATCAGCATTTATGAACATGATTTTCCGATGGATCAGAATCCCTTGACAATTAGCATCTTGATTTCTTATTCCTTATAAAATGAAGTTTAGAGAGTCTACTAAGATCCTTTCTCTATGGGATTAAGCACTGCACAGAAATCAGATTGAATTCTCAGTTTGAAGGTGACATTTTATTCCGCTGAGTGTAACTATTTAGAGAGGTAATGTAAGGAGTAAGGAGTAAGTTTTTTCCTCGCTTGGCAGGTGCATCCTACATAGTAAAGGATACAATCCACTTTACTGATATGATGAAAGAAAGGAAAGACCAAAGGAAAAACAATGCATATATTCAGTGAATGTCACAACATTCTATCTGAAGACATAATTTACTTCAGGTAACTGTGTGATGCATATAATATCCTCTCAACTCAGAGTGAAAAAGGACTGCTAGTAGCAAAACTATTGTTTATCCCTCTGTCAGACTTTCTGGGAAATCCAGAATATGACCTTTGAAACATCACTCAGAGAGTACTGGAGATAGGTAGTTGTCTTCTCCCATTTTCCCAACAGGCAAATGAAATTTCATGAACTTACAGTGAGGATTTGGACAAAAAAAAATCTGTGACACCTCTGAAAAGCATCAGTTACAAGACATCCATTTGTTATTGTGTCTATCTGAGTCTTAAAGTATTTTATATCTTTTCCAACCTCATCAATTTGTCATTCTGCTGGTGTTCAGAGACCCTTGTAGATAAGCAAAAACTCTCTAAGGTTCATCAGATGGTTACTCACCCTGTTTCAGTATCTCTATATCCTTTCCTGCTAATACCACACAATTTCTGCCCAGATGTACCATTTCTGCTGAAACTTTTACTGCTATTCATTGTTACATGTAATAGGTAGTAGGAAAGGAGCCCAGAAAGATGGCATGCAACAATTGGCTCAAAAATAGCTGCCATAAGTGTCTGGATATATTTTTATGTTTATTTAGATTCATCTGTTTTTCAGAAAAATAGTATTTATTTTCTTCACTTTTTTTTTTTTCATTTTGTATTTCTATGTTACAACACCTTTTTTTTTTTTTTTTCTTAGTTGAAATGGAAAGGAATTCTAATAGAGGAACTTACAGATGATGCAATTTAAAGCTTTAGAAGGTCTGTTATAAAACATTGATCTTCACCACTCCTTAGGCAAGGTAACTACAGTTTGTACAGAGTTAAAATTTCACTATTGGCATGTCTCCAATCTTTGTTTCTTAAGCTTCTGATGAAGTCTGAAACAATGTATGAATACTTTTTGTGGTCTATGCAAAAGTCTTAATAATTTTACTTTGAATAATTTCACCACACTCAATAACCTTACTTAATTTTACTGTGTAGAATATTGCAACACAATTGTACAATGCGCAAAAACATTGTAAATAGTAACGGAAATGTACTTGTCAGAATCCTGAGGCTACAGATGTGCAAAAGTAAATTAAACCATCAAGAGCTATTGATGAAGAATATTTAATTTCAGGAGCATATTCCTGGATTAAAAAAAAAAAAAAAAAAAAAAACCAAAAACCCACAAACCTCTTCAGTCTTTGGGAAAGCGTTTTTCTGAAGAATTTTCAATTTTAAACTTAATTAATCTTTAAGGAAAATTAGTCATTACCATTCAGTTAGTATGCATACAGGAAACAGGTTTAGTCAATGCAAGAAAGATGGGATAGGGTCCAATGAATGAAATGGTATTCAGACATTCATTTTATGGAAGTCTGATTTTGTTTCAATTGAACTAAAAAGAGAAACTACTTAATTAAAAAATCCAAAAGCAAGATGGTGACAAAATTATTCCAAGTCTTATCAGATATTCAGGTAGGATGAAATAAATAGCATCATCTGAATAAAAAAAAAAAGTAAAAAAAAAATGGTTCAATCATAAAAAAAGTGATTGTCACCTCAACCTCATCCTAAAGAAGTTAATGAAAAGGGATATATTTGCAGAATAAATGTCAGGTAATCTCTGCAAAACACTCACAGTTTAGCATAAGGATAGTTATGATTCTGTGGTCTTCATTTTTCTATGTTTTACAAGTTGGAGATTTTTTCCCTAAACAACCCCACTGTGTAAATCACTGTGTAACCTCCAACCTCTCAGTATCACGGTGTAACCTCTCCAGATTCTGCTGCTCACTTCAGTGCCAGCAAGAAAAGAGATGAGGGCTTATATGGATTAGTAATTCCACTTCTGAGAAATGAGACAGAGACTCGATTATGCTGTGGGACGTCTTTTCTTTCTACAGCTCTAACAGGAGAACTAAATAACTTACATTTTTGCCATCAGTTACTTGAAGCAATTGGGTCTGTTGATAATAAAAATTGTGTTGTTTACAGATTTAGCATGGATTACATTTAGAGGTAAAGAAACTTATGTTCTTTCAGGACTTTGGCCTCTAGATAAATCTTATCATCTTTTCCAAAGAAATTCAGTTTATAGCAGCATACATTTATTTCTTTACCATACTTCACAGTTTTATGCTGCTTCTCTGCATTATTTGTCATTCAGAACTAGATAAGAACTAAGTATATTGAGATTGCTGCCTTGATATGGTTTGTTTTTGCTTGAACAACTCTGACCTGACTGAGATGATTACGAGTGTAAACCCCCTCCATTTGGACATAATGTAAATAGACTCTGAAAATATCAGGGTTGCAGCTCACAGTCGATGTGGGTGTTTTAGTGGTTTGTGCCAATATATGTATATAGAAATAATTACAGTAGGTGTTAAAATCTAAGCATGGAAAATTCCTTGATCTTCCTCAGGAAAAATGTTAATGTATTCTAGCAAATGTCTTCATTCATTTTTTTCTCCAACCCATAGTTGAGTCTCTAAACCATAAAGTTCGAGAATTAACCTAGAAAAATCCTGAGAAATTGTCCTCAAACTGCATCTTCTAGACCTGCTGCTGTAAAACTTGCATATTGTTTTTTTCTGATTAATTTAATAAGATGTTTGAAATCTATAAAAATATCCCATTTATTGGTAATAATCTCTGTTTTGTCATTTAGAAAGGCTCAATATAAGATTTGGAAATTATAAAAATTCTCTCAGTTTAAAAACTCTCAATGACATGTCCAACTGCCAACATCAAGGACAGATCTTGCAATACATAACTTTATAAATATGCTCCCTTTGTTATATTACAAAGTATATATCATATACATATATTTTATATATATATTTATTATCAGTTATTGAACAGATCTGTAATTCAAAAAAGCTTTTGAGAGAAAGTGAGGGAGAAAATATGGTACTGAAATAGTAAGCAGAAACAATTAAACAAATTCTGTTAAGAAATCAGAAAATTAAAAATTTTTTACTCTCATTATAGATTTAATCCTTTCCCTTAAATACGTGTAAAATACTTAACTGGACGCCCAAATTAACTATCCCCTGAATATATTCTAAATGAAAAGCTTAGTTTCAAGTTAATTACATTTTCTGAAGACAATATTAAAAATTTTAACAAGATCAAAAACCTGGTTTCCTTCTTATGCAAGTCAAAGATGTTTTGACTGGTAGTATGCAGATATTGTGAGGATAAAAACAAGAAGTCCCTAATCTCCTGACGATGCCTGAGTGATTTTACATATAGTATTTTCTTTGACCTTAGTCTTTTAGATTTAGCCCTTCCACAACCTGAATTCTGGGAGGAACTGAGCACAAGGTCTGTTTATTCCACGCTCTGGAATTATCGATGATTTACTGCCCAAGCACAGTAATCAGAAGCAATCTTAGCTGAGTTTAGACAATCAAATACATGCACCAGACAGAATATGGGTTAATAGTAGGTATAGACAAGATAAGCTCATTCCAACTAAGCTTTAGGAATCTTTTTTAAAGTTATCTTGGATAGGGGCTACTTTTTTTCTAACTCCTCCTTCACTGAAAACAGGCTCTTTTCCGGTGTAAATATAGAAATTTGTCTGACTGATATATGTGCAAGTTAATTCTCTGTTAAGAAGAATGCATCCTAAGCATAACATTTGCATAATGTTCTGAGTCATATAGGTCATATCACTTGTGTAATTCTGTTCAGTAATGCATTTTCTGACACTAGTTATTTATTTAAATTGTGTTGTTACACTTCCAGTATTCACCCAAATATCATAGAATCATAGAATACTTAAGGTTGGAAGGGACCTCTAGAGGTCATCTAGTCCAACCCCCCTGCACACGCAGGGTCCCCTACAGCATGTGGCACAGGGTGATGTCCAGGCGGGTTTTGAAGATCTCCAGAGAAGGAGACTCCACCACCTCTCTGGGCAGCCTGTTCCAGGGCTCTGTCACCCTCACTGTTAAGAAATTCCTTCACAAGTTCCTGTGGAACTTTTGGTGCCTCAATTTGTGGCCGTTTCCCTCTAGTTCTATCACTACTGAGAAGAGGCCAGCTCCATCGTCCTCACTCCCTTTCTTGAGATATTTATATACATTAATCAGGTCCCCTCTCAGTCTTCTCTTCTCCAGGCTGAAGAGGCCCAGCTCTCTCAGCCTTTGCTCATAGGGCAGATGTTCCAGGCCCTTAATCATCTTTGTAGCCCTGTGCTGGACTCTCTCTAGCAGCTCCACATCCCTCTTGCACTGGGGAGCCCAGAACTGCACACAGTACTCAATGGGTGGCCTCACCAGGACTGAGTAGAGGGGCAGAATCACGTCCCTTGACCTGCTGAAGACGCTCTTCTTAATGTATCCCAAGATCCCATTGGCCTTCTTGGCCACAAGAGCACACTGCTGCCTCATGGTCAACTTGTCGTCTGCTATGATGCCCAGGTCTCTCTCTGCAGAGCTGCTCTCCAGGAACTCAGTCCCCAGCCTGTACGGGTCTCTGGGGTTATTCCTTCCGAGCTGCAGGACCCTGCACTTGCCTTGTTGAACTTCATGAGCTTTCTCACCTCCCACTTGTCCAGTCTGTCCAGGTCCCTCTGGATGGCAGCACAGCCCTTTGGGTATCAGCTACTTCTGATATCATTGGTTTGGTATCATCAGCAAACTTGCTGAGGGAGCACTCCATCCCTTCATCCAGGTCGTTAAGGAATAACTTGAATAGGACCGGACTGAGGACTGACCCCTGGGGGACACCACTAACTACAGGCCTCCAACTGGACTGTGCACCACTGATTACCACTCTCTGAGCCCTGTCATTCAGCCAACTCTTAATCCACCTCACTGTCCACTCATCTAATCCACACTTCTGGAGCTTGCCTAGGATGATGCTGTGAGGGACAGGGTGAAAAGCTTTGCCGAATTCCAGATAGATGACATCCACCGCTCTGCCCTCATCTATTCAGCCAGTCACATCTTCCCATCTTTTGTGCTTCCAAGACAGAACTTTTGTTACATTGGGACCACTGCTTCATTTGGAATAACAGGTATATTCTAGTCACCTACAGGCAAGAAAACTGAAAGAGGAACAAATGAACAAATAAACTTAAGAATAAAGAATAAACTTAAATATTTAGGAAACCGAAATACTTGCTTTGTTCAATAACTAAAAAATTATATAAGAGATATGATGTTCTTTGGAAATATATTTGCCAAAGAAACATATCAAGGAAAGTACCAAAAAACAAACAAACAAACAAACTTACAGCACAAGGCAAGACACTTTTAATCGTTTAATGAATTAAGTAGAAAAAGTCTTTGAGACAGAACAACAGGAAGTGAATTGTTTGAAAGATACTATTTAATAAATTCTGAAAGAACAAAATACTCTTAATTTAAAATGAGAATGCCTGAGAGTGTTAAATTTTGAATATTTCCATTGTATCATTATTCCTCGAGTGGTCCTTAATTGACTTGCATTACATTTATTTGCACAATATATAAGGCTATTGAAAGTTTTCACTAGTTGTTTTCTAGAGAAAGGACAACTTCTTTTTTGGACCTTCAATTTGGTTGGTGACAACTGTTGTGGACAACAGTTGTTGTGGATGTTGTGGACAGTTGGTTCTAAAGGGATTAAAGTCTTTTTAGGCTTCTCATGTCCATCTCAAAAACTTAAGCTGAAAGTCATATTAGTGGAATTTTCCCCCTTTTGACATGGCAGTAAATGGTAATGGGCACAAGTTGAAACACAGGAAGTTCCTTTTCCATGGGAGGAAGAACTTCTTTCCCGTGAGGGTGATGGAGCCCTGGAACAGGCTGCTCGGAGAGGCTGTGGAGTCTCCTTCTCTGGCGATTTTCCAAACCCACCTGGATGCCACCTTGTGCCACGTGCTGTAGGGGTCCCTGCTTGAGCAGGGAGGTTGGACTAGATGATCTCTAGAGGTCCCTTCCAACCTCAACTATTCTGTAATTCCACAATAGGATGTAAGACATTGATTTTTTTTTAGTATTCCATTCGTGCATTTTAGTTTTTTAATTATATTATAGGTTGTTAGAAAGAGTGTTACATGTTGTGTTATTAGATCTTTTTGTCTTACCTGCCAATTCCAGTAACAAATAGAAGATATTCAGCTATTCTTACTATTAAATATATTTACATTAACAGTATGTTATGTGACATAATAACATGCTATGTGGCATAAATAATCACAACACTTTATTTTATTGGTGTCCTCTCCCCTCATTTTTTTCTTGTTGCTAAAAACTTATGTGCAATGACTGTTCTTGAAAGTTAATGATATGTTTGTGAATGGAGAGGTTCACAGAGTGCCTAGAACCTCCCAAGTTAAGATTAGTAGCTATTGTATAAAAGGTTTCAATTTAATTTAAATGGCACCGCAAATTGTCTCATATGCTGAGATACGCAGGAAAAGAATTTATTTCCTAGTAATGACAGAGTGCCAATCTCTTAATACGTACCCAGGAAATCTGTAGTAATTAGATGTATTTAGGTAGATATAAAGGTGTAACATTCAGTTGTAAAAGATAATGCTCAAGCAATTTTTCTTAACCATTTACATTAACCATTTGCATCAATCAGCAGAACAGTCTGATTTCATAATATGCCTAGAATGCCCAATATGACTAAGATTTCAAAAAGCCTCTTTTCCTACTGGTGTTAGGAAGAAGGTTTGTAACTATGCATCACATTTTAACCGGAATGACCTTAGTCCTCTGCTAGGGATCCTTTGGCTAAAGGGGCTATAGCTTTACAAGCATAATCAAGGTTCTATTTGAATTTCTTCTGTAAATTCACTTTTCAGAGCAGAATAGCAGATTATCAAATTACCTGAACTTTTGTAACCAGTCATATTGCTCAGCTGAGAGTTTCTCTCTTTTTGTTGTGTCTTCTGTTGTTTAAAAAATAATATATGGACTTATTAAGCTATATGGGGCACTTTGGCATGCTCTTTAGAGAAATCTGTAGTGGAAATGTTTCTACTGCTATTACATATGCCTAAGATGTGGGGGAAAAAAAAAAAAAAGACTATGGCATGATTTGGCTACTTCCTTATGTTAGTTTTAGGAAAGAATGCACTTCATTCATTTTGCAATTCTGTTTTACACTCTGATACCTTACCTTGTATATATATGTAGATTTTACCTACACAATATACAGAGCTCAGAACAGACATTTTGCACATAGGAAAGAGTTTTTGTGCCACACACATGTAGGCCTCTGTTTTATTATTTAATTATTTAAACTAGTTCACGGTAAATAGGAGGAAAGAAATATGTAAAATGATTTTTTTTGGAGAGTCCACAAGAGTAACGAAGTCATTTCTAATATGGCAGGATCTAGCTGTGGATATATTGGGAAAAAAGTGTCCAAAGGTGAATCCAAAACATGGGGTACAAGTTTCCTTAGCATCTCTGAGATATATTTTTGGGAGATTTCTGATAAAGATGATCTTTGCTGTTTTTCTCTTGTTACCATGCCAAAGTCCCGGTAGGTACCTCTGTGATCTGCCTGGAATAAAGAGTAAGAAACCATTTAGCAACACCTTTATACACAAAAGGATCATCAAAAAGTATAAAGAGGATGGAAGTACTTCCCAACAGGGAAATACCATCTTTAGGAACCTTAGGGGAAAACTAAAGCTCTGTGCTTTTATGTTGTAATGCTTTACACTGACTGAGGCAATCTCAATATGGTGGCCAGTATGACATCATATGTGACCCTTTAATACATAGTTACAATCACTGCATGGCGTCTGGGCAAATTCTTATAGATACAAATTTTTATAGATACAAATTATGTGTTCTTTCTATCAAAATCAAAATAAAGACCATGATTTATGTATATTACTTAGTATTTTATTGATTAAGAATGCCAAGTACTCTGTGCTATTGACATAGGAGTTCAAAAATTATCTATATATATCTGCACTTACCCAACTTTATAAAATTTATTTAGATTTAGAGCTTGGATAATTTTGCTTTCACTCTTGTGCTCAGACTTCTAGACATGAGAAATAATTCTAAATGTTAAAGCATTTCTTCAGGGGAGGATAAGAGGAGGGTGAGTAGAAGAATTATAATCATAACATATAAACAAGTCTTTTACAAGAATTATGATTTAACCTACTTATATCACAAAACAAAATCAATTTAAAAGACATTACAGCAGATTACTTTTCATTAAAACATCAAAGAAAACATATTTCTCCATCACAGGCCTTAAAATCTGTAGGAACAGGCAACATAAGCTAAAGCAAAAATATTTTTTACTATGCTGTTAAAAAAGAGTGTTATCTTCTTTAATAAGTACATATCTTCTAACTGGTAAATTAGCTAAATCAAGGACCTAATTTTTGTTACCTAACATCACTTTTAATTAAACATTCTACCTGTTCATTGTCTAGATAGAAAATTCACATGAGGCTTATTCTATTTACAATTGTGTCAATTTTCTTGCCTTCATGTTGCTTGAAAATCTTCAAATTTCATAAAGCACTTCTTAGGAATTAGTAACCTTAATGTTTCAAATAAAATAAAATAAAATAAAATAAAATAAAATAAAATAAAATAAAATAAAATAAAATAAAATAAAATAAAATAAAAATAATGCAAAAATGCACAGTTGTATTAATTGACTTAGAGGAAGATGGGATATGTATGTGCAAATAGTTCAGTCAGATCATTGTCCTGAAAGAGACAGTTCTTAAGGTCAGAACTACTAAACTGGTGAAGCTGAAAAAGATACAGGATATGTCAAGAAGCCTTATATAAACACTATGAAGCAGACTGAAATCAAAAGTACCTTCATCTTGGCAGATCAATATAGTACAGCTTACCATAAGAGCTGCCACAACGATGATGGCAGTTCATTTAAACCTGTTAACGGTCGTAAGTAGATATTTAAGAAAAGAAAATGGAAATTTTAGTATATTTCCTGCACATTAATGAATATCACTCCCTGATGACTTTTTCCATGTCATTCAAGATTTTATATGCATCTTCATCTCATTTTAGTCATTTCATTCATAAACTAGACAGCTCCTGCCTTTTCATCTCTTATCGTACAAAGGTAATTTCATTTTTGTTTTCCTTTTCTATCCTATTTACAGCCCTGCTCTATTCTTTCTGATATGGAAGAAGAAGGAGAACAGTTTATAGAAAATCAGAATAGCAAGATACAATATGGACTTAGAGTGTAACACATTCCATAATGCTATCTGTTTTTTCTCTATTCCCTCTATTATTGAGCATCTATCTGATTTTTTTTGTATAACTAAACACAATTTTTCAAACTTTTTCTGAATGGCAATAGCCATTCCTATGATTTAATGTTTCTTTGCTTTTTATTTCTCTGAGTATTTCATCTCCCCTTAGAGTACTGTTGCACTATTCTTCTGTAACTTTTTATAATGAATTACACTTTTTTACTACTTTGGACATTGTTGTGTCAGTAAACTTGGAAACCTCCACTCTTTTTTGAAATTCACTTGTGAATAGCCTCAACAGCATAGATTCTCATAGGTCTTTCCATACTGGTAAGTGAACATTTTTTTTCCAATCACTTTTGGCCTCTTGTTTTACTGAAGGGCTTTCTCAGAAGTAATTTGGAAAACCAAGTGGAATTATCAGTTAGCATCTCTGTCTCTTTTATTACCTCCCTTTCAGAGAGATCTGCTACATTTCTGAGACAATACTAGAGACCCTGTGTTACTTTCTACTATATCATTTTTAACTAATTATTCTTAGTCATAGGTTCAACAATTTGCCAAGTACAGAGTTAGATTTTCTATCTTGCAGTGCTCCAAAATCCTTTTAAACGTTTGTATCACTTTTGCCATCTTCAATTCCTCTGATACAAAAGCCATTTTAAGTGATAAATTGCACACTATAGTTAACAGTTTAGCGCTTTCACATTTCATTTTCCCTAGAACTCTGTGTGAATACCATCTGTTTCTGGAAGTTTGCTGTTATTCATTTTACCAATTTGTTTAAAAAATCTTTTTATTAACACTTTATCTGAGACAGTTCCTGAGTCTTGACTTCTGTTAAAAAAACTTACATGTGTGACCTTCCCATGCTCTTGCAGAATGATTCAGTTCATTCATTTTGTTTTTTTGCCTATGGCATCATGCTAAAATATACTCCTTATACCATACTTATCTTTGGCTATTCAGGCTATTTGGGAAGTTCTTTGATTTTAATGTGTTTCAATATATTATTAGTGGGATTTAACTATTTTCCTACAGCAAACTCTTTCTCAAAGTCTATTTTAAGCTGTGGTGCTACAACTTAATCTATGTTTAAATTAACAGCATTTTGTTATTGGTAGATTATTTTTCTTTCCTAAATAGGACTTTCTAATGGTATCTCACAGTTCTCATTTAACCAGCCTCATTTTTTTTTTTTTTTTGGATCCTTTACAAAAGGATTTTTTTTTAATAAGGAGTTTGCCTTTAGTCTAAAATTCTTATAAAAACATTTTGAACAGCCTCAAGAAAAGCAGCTGTTTAATTTGCCACTCCAATTAATGTCTTTGTCTTTACTGAAAAATTCCTTTTTGTTACTGAGCTAGCAGTTTTTAAGGTTACATTTTTACTAATTATTTCTTGTAACAGGTCTTGTACATTGATTGAAAATTCCTCAAATATTTACATTTTCTAACTGCCTGTTTTAAGGTGAGATCATTTAAGAAGAAATACTGTTTGCGCATAATGCCCATTCTAACACAAGCCTACATAAGCATAAATTATGTTTATTATAGTGTTTTCTGTCTGTATAGACCTTCTGATTTCTCTTAATATATCACAGGCTGGGTCATTATTCTCTCTAACTAGTCAGTGGTACTGTTCTAACGTTCTTTCTTTTTTTTCATATACAGAGCTAATGCACTAGTAGCTACACTGAGCTTCATTGTCTGAATTTTTACATGCAACATAGTATTCCATTAGTATGATATCTTTCATAATTTCCATCTACTGAACTACTGAATATGCAGCAGGGGCCCTCCAAGAGTATATATATAGGATGAAAGCAGAGGTTTAGAAAGTATTGCCAAAGTGATAGTTTTGCCAGAAGAACAAATTGCAAATTATCAATAACAGGCCACTAAAGGAATTCAGTCTTTTGAATGAAAGTGTTTAAAGCATATAGTAGAGAAGAAAGGATATTCAAATTCAGTAAGAAAATCCATAGAGAATGAAAACAGCAAATAACTAGAAGGTAAAGAAAATCAAACCTACACAAATACAATCAGGAAAAGGAGAAAGAAAGGAACTGCTCCTTCACTGTGCCACAACCCCCTCAAGGATGCCTTGCCCCTTTAGCACCACTGCTAAACCAACTGTTTAAATGGCTTGGGAAAGCCACCTTTTCATGCCATTCACCATATTGACACAAGTTTATATCTAGTAACTAAATTGTTCAGAATGACAGATTTTGTTATTATTATCAAGATTCTCTTGAAGGTATTTCCACAACACAAAGTGGCCCATGATGATTACCTGCAGGAAACAACCATCTCATAGGTGTAATGCCTAATCTGGGCTCTTGTCCATCTGAGCTTCCCTCCATAAAGATGCATTATATAGAATGGCTCCAAAATCCAGCATCCTAACCCTGATATTAATACTCCATACAGTAAATATTAATTCCATATTCACTTCAACCCATATATTCACGGCATACTATAGCAGATTTTTCTCTAGAAAGCAGACAGGAGCAATCAAGTCTTGTAAAAAGTCTGTCAGATTTGTTCTGCTAGATTTTTGATAACGGCAAAAGAGCTTTGTGTCCCATCATGCCAAGAGATCATTTGCTTTTGTAAGGAAAGGAAAGTGAAGCAATGACTTGCCTTCTGTTTTTTGAGGATGCATCTTTCCATTCATTCGAAAGAACATCCAAATACAACAATTATTTGACATCATTCTCAGGGAAGCTCACTGTTAAAAAGTCTATAAAATGTAAATATAAATATAAACAAATGAAACATATTTGTATAAAATATATTTGTGTAAGCTTTATATATAAATTTACACATATAAAATTTGATATAAATATATATAGATAAAACATAAATATAAAAATATATATTAAAAAGCTATATTAATAGCTTTTAAGATGTATATTTATATTGAATGATACCCATATATCTATATAGATTCAAGTTGAATAATATATAAGTTCTGTATTTTCTTTCACACAACTTTACCTTTCAATTTCTAGGAACAAATGAATGGATTGTGCATATTAATGTTTAAATAAATAAAGATATGGTAAACACACTGGAAAATGTGAAGATTTGGTGGAGGGTTGTAGGTAAGATTTTTTTTGTTTTCTAATTAAAATTCTTGAGTCACGTTTAAATAAGGATTCAAAAGAACAATAGTTCAAGTACCTGGTATGTACATCATTTTTTTTCAACTGCTAATCATTTAAATATTTATGCCTACCACCACTGTATATCTGCCCTGATACTTATAACTACATTACATGGGCTAGCTAATATTAATTTATATACTGTCATTGTGATAACCTCATTTACATGTTAATTATATTCTTTAAAAAGTATGGGTTGTCCATTTTGCATATAAATATCACACTGAATCATTTATCTTACTAGTCTCACAAACAAGCAGTGTAGTGCAGCTATTGAAACGTAAAACAGAAACAATAGGCAACAGTCAATAAGGATTAAAAACAAGTATAGGTTTCTTTTTCCAGACTATGTGACTCTAGTTTCCACTCTCTATGGGTAGATCACAATCACTAATTGATATTATGCACACAAAATTTGTGTAGAATGTTAAATAATAGCATATTCAAAAAAATAAAATAAAAATATTACAGTTAGTGGATTAAGGATTCATATACTCAGATGTGAAGGACTGCTGAATTAATTTTAAAGTTCAATGTTGGACTTCTCCTGTAGTTAAAATACTTTAAAAATTAATGTCTAGCTATATAGTAAATCGTTTCCACACAAAAATGTAATGTATTTTCAAACTCTGTCAATATAACACCTATGTATCCAAAGAGATAAAGTAATATTTTCAAAATGAATAACATAGTATATTAGATTTATAAATTTTGATATAATTTGCAATTACCTCTACTTTTTTTAAAAAAATCACTTTTCAGATTATACTATCAAGTACTAGAAAAAGAATTGTTGAAATCAGAAACTCTTAATTTCCATATTCCTTTAACCTTTTTCACTTTTGTTTCAAGTATACAGTATTTGAATACAAGAGAAAATTAGTTCATTGGAAAACAAAAGTGACAAACTCAAACTGGTAGTTCATCTAGCAACTGATACTGATACTGATACTGATACTGATACTGATACTCTCTCCTCAGACTTTATGATCCTCAGTTAGCATTTGCTACCACTTGTTTGTATCATAATATTTTAAAATATCACATTTAAATGTCGTAGTACAGTATATGAACTTAGCACAAGTTTACAATGTTCTGAGTTTGCTTTTTACTAATGTTTCCAAGAATGCATCTGTCTCAAACTTTACATCATCTTGTGTACAAGCAGACTCTCATCTCTGATATTACGAAGTTTTAGTGCTTTCTGAGATTATTCATAAATAAGTGACAATAGAATTTATGGTCCCCTGCAATGCTTACTGTCTCTCTTTGTTTATATATTGACAGAAATATATAGGCACATGTATATAAAATAATATTTTCAAATAAGTCTCAAATTCATATTTTCTGAAATAAATATTTCTGAAAATACTTTTCAGAAAGGAAGAGATCATGTGTGCTTTATATATTAATTTTCTTATATAGGAGGATCCATTTTGTTTGAAAAATATTCTCCCTTTAAAGGCTTAAAACTCTAATTACAGACAAAATAAATGTAGTATTGTCCTAATAATTTTTTTTTTTTTTTAATCCTGAATTTGAGGAGAAAGAAAAGTTATTCTGGGGACAAAGAAATTAGATTGCACAGTAAAATGTACTCTTCTGTTTGCTACCTAGTAGGGTGCCCATATAAAATGCTGATAAAATGTATTTATTCCAAACATTATTGTTAACAGCTCATTGCCTAACTGAAAATAGTTTTTCTCAGTAGGTGCCATTGTTCCCAGTATAAATTCAAGCAGTTCATCTGATATACCTCTGATGAATTCAAAGACAGAGCTCAGATCATGTAATGATGAATTGTTCACAAAATTTATAGGTAGTCTGAAGCTAACATATGCAAGCTGTACAGATTTCAGAAAATGATTAGAAGACAGAGAAGTCACTTTCATTACATCATCATATTACTTTTTTTTCTGTGAAAAATAGATTTCATAATTGCCAAATAATTTGCATATTGTTTTTCAGTCTGAACTGTGAGCTTGTCTCTGACCATAGACACATCACAGTAGTATTTACATGGCAGTAATTAATCTGATCCTAAATTTTGTAATCTTTATACTCATTAGATGATTTAATATACTGAGAATTATATTTTACAACCTGTTACCATTCCTTTCAATTTATCTAAGTAAAAAAACAACCACATATTACTTTTTTATCAGTCCCAGGAAGCTGTGCAAAATTTATTGCTTTTTATTTATTTGAACTCAATATTATCTCCTAAGATTAGTTGATTGTGTGTGATGCAGAATCCTTTTGTGAAGCTGCTTAACTAAAATGCATCCTATTTTGATTTCCATAATAATTTTTTTTTTATATCCAAATTATTGGTGTAAAAGACACAGGCTACAAAGAGAAGAGAATGATATATTTGCTTGGAAACAGGCAGGCATATTTATAGTTTAATTCCTAAAAGTTATATTTTGACATTCTACCAGGTCTATTGGACTGAATACTTTGAGGCGTCTGTCAAATTGCTGAGTCTTTTGTGAAAATACATACTGAAAGGTAGTAACTGCATGAAGTCCCAGGTCAGCAATGCAGGTAGATAATAAATTCCCTCTGGGTTACCGAGATATTAAAACCATGTGTCATATTTTAAGCCAGTACTGCTTGCATCTTTTTAAGAGATGCTAGAGGCAATCCATTATTCATAAGCAGTGTTGGTCACTGAGTGTGTTTTTTTGATGTATTTTTTAGTCCTCATTAATACTGTTTAGGAAGAAGTTCTTAGAGTCCCAACATTGCTCATCTTGTACCAGCAAAACATTTCAGTCAGATATAGATGGATAAGGCAGATTTCAAAGAAATCTAATAACAATATTTCCATCTATGTGAGAATTTATTGGGAAAAAAATCTTATTCATACTGCGGTATTTTTAGTAAAAAGAGATTACATGCTGTGGCTCTGCTTTTCTGAAACACCAGCTTATTTCCAGAGAAGTGGGACAACTTTTCAAATTATATACTCATTGGTCACTAAAAAATATTTGTACTAGGGTATGTGGTTCATCTAAAGAACATAAACAGACACATATTATGATTTGTTCTTCTAAAAGTGAGATGCCTCTATAAAAAATCTTGATTTTTTTAATGGGTCTGGGGATAGGGTGGGGACGGGGGTCTGTGCTTTTGAGTAGAAATTTAGTTTGTACTCCACACAGTCTCTAACAAAATAAGTTTAAAGCTGATGTTCAATTATCAAAACCTTATCTCCACTATTTTAATACAATTCTGAATAAAAAAATAAAACAATTCCCTTGAAATTTCTTTAATTCTGTGGAAGAAGAGTGATGAGAATGTTTGGGTCTCTGGGAAGATTTGGGATATGTCTTCTGTTTCTGAGGAAAAATGATTAATACTTCTTTTTAGATATTAAAAATACCTTTGAGATATTTGTGCTAAAAGAGATACAAAAGTGTTGAATGAATGCTTAGGAAAGCCCATGACCTTATGAGGAGGATTCATATGCCACAAATAGAGTATAAGATAAACCTTAAAAGATTATTTTGACACATGGAATTTTCTAAAAGAAGAAGCAGAAATACTTCATTGGAAAACAGCATGTGAGAGTAGCAGAAAATATTGAGAATGGTAGTGGTAGATTTTTATTCATTCTGAAAATCTCAAGTGTTCATCTAGAACTTCAAATAAATAGACATCAGAACCAAACATGTCTTTTTATCTCTCACTTCTGTGAGAGATGCCAGCTATCTTTCTACAGGATAATGTGATTGCTTCACATGGAAAATCTGCATTTCCATATTATGTTGCCTTTTCTCGACTCTTGTTCTTGCTATTTATGGTTCAGGTACAGTGTTAAGAGTTCTGTAGAAATATCTCAGAGCTGGAGGAAAGCTTCCAATCTATGAGCAATATTCCTGATTAAAGTAAACATTGGTCAGGTGCTACTTTTGCAACAGAAATATTTTCTTCACACTTTGTAGCTGATGCTGACATTATGTTTAGTCAATTTCCTTGTATTTATTAACTATGTAGCCATTTTATGAATGCATATGAGTTTGTTGAAAATATTAGACCATAGTAGATACAGGATTCAGCTCGACTCAAGACACCAAATTCAAATGTCTCCATATGTCTGAGTTCTCATTAGTGTTCGTGAAGAGCTGCTCAACTGAATTACTATAGTTTGAAGAGTGATTCAATTTTCTTTAAAGTTGGCAGCTAAATTTGGTCAGCTAAATACAGTATAATAATCTATTTACTGGATCGGCTACATCTCCACAGGATCTCAGCATCATATAGACAATCAAACTGCAGTTTAGGTACATAACCATTTAATGAACCTCCAGGAGATCCATATTCTTCTGTAGCTGTAGCTGAAGCTACAGAACTTTAAACACCTTAGATTCTCCTGGCTTATTTCCATTGCCATTTCCATAACATTATGAAGTGCCTACTAGTCTACATTCTCTATGTATGTCATGAAAATGCTTTGAATGTTTTAGGCTTGGATGTCTTCTGAATCTCAGCCTATCTGTCTATATTCTATATACGCACACACAGTGATGGCCTTTCTGTCTTACTGAGGCATGCTGTTATGCTATCCTTTCCAATAACACTATGGAACAATTTTTCAATGAATAGGTTGTTGGAGAAGTTCCTTCACCATATATATATGTATATGTACACACACATATATATACACACACATATATATACAAATATACATACATGTATATACATATGCACACATACATATATATGTGTGTATACACACACCCCCACATATATATATATAAAAAATAATTGCTTGTTTATTTATTATGTTTTCTTTCTTCCTGCCATCAAGGGGCTTTCTTTTTTCTTTTTTTCTTCAAATTCATAAAAAGTGGAATCCAGAGTGATTATATTAGCATTTCCTTCAGGCAGGCACTTATTTTTCTCAGGAGATACAGCATGGAACAAAATTGCAGGGAAAAAAAAAAGTTTTTTTAGTTTTCAGAATAAATAAATAAATAAAGTATGTAAACAGCCTTCAAGAGCTCTTGGATTCTGACAGAACTCCCTATGCTTACATATTTATTCAATATTCTAAACAAAAGAGATCTAATACTATTTTCCCAAGATGTTGAAGTCTCTCTGCTCTGTACTTACTGATGCAGTCCCGAGCAGCACTGTTGTAGATTACCTATTATGCACAACCTGCATTCTGAAGATAGAAACACTAGCAGTTTTATGGACCTATCTAGGCTTTTTTTTTTGACACATTAAATATTCAACTCTCATTAATTCAGTCACAATCATTTTATTAACTAGTATGAATTAGCAACTGGGGTGGATAGGAAATGCAGACATATTTCAAGGACAGCTTTAAATAACTAAATATAAGTGAAACTATATGATAAAATTTCATTTTTTATTTTATGTAAATAATAATATATATAACATATTTTTAGAAATAAGATATAAATATTCCTATGTGCCCCCTTCTTGGAGGAAACAGATGAGGAAGGCTTTTTGAGGAGGAGTTTGTGAGAGGAATGAACAATCCAGGATGCAGAAAATTTTGCAAATTTTGTAGGATTAAGGAAAATTGAAGTCTTGGCTCTATGACAGTTGCTGAACAGAAGGGTTTTGTACTTAGCATTGAATGACAGACAGTATTCCAATGCTTTTGAAAAATATTTTTCCCTTTAACTATTTAAGAGTGAAATAAATGAACACAAATCCAAATAGTAACCAAAATAAAATATTGACTTAGCTTCAGCTCTCCAGACAGGAGAAAAATGTATCTTGGTTTATCCAAACCCATGGAATTGCACTGCAGATATGTAGACACATCCTGCACAAAATGCAGGAGGAAAAAAAAAAAAAAACAGTTCTGCACCAGTGAGAGTTCCTGGGGCCCTTGTTTTTTATTCTGCCAATATTACTCTGGACTAGGGAGCGCAGGACACAGCAGAACATGGGCTGCTGTACAGTCTGTGGTATGCATGTATAGGAGACATATGTAGACATTTCAGACGGTCTATAAAAATTAAGAAAAATCTCCAAAGACTTTTTGGTCTGTATACATATGTATATAGATATGTGTATGTGTTTGTGTATATATAGGAAGTATTTAATAACAGTCTTCCCATCTCAGAGTTTTCACAACATAAACAAAGTAAACAAATGTACTTGGCAGGAACTGAAGATTTGAACAAGATTAGAAGAGATATGCCCAGGATCCACAAAACAAACCAAAATGTAGCACAGTCCAAATGGCCGTTTCCAAATCCCTGTCTAAAATTTTGTTTTCCCATTGATGGGATATAAGAGTATCTTCCTTTTTTTTTTTCTCTCTCTCCCCATTAATCTTTGGACTCTGTTATCATTGTTAAAACAAGCCTCTTGATTTGTTACTTTTGTTTTTTCTGTTTAGTCTGATTTTTTTTCCAGTGTTCTTTAACTTGTGTTCATGGAACTTTGAATTTCTAGGCAAACTCCAAGTATTAAACAAGAACCACACTGTAAGCAGTGTGATTTCAGAACCAATTCTGAATGCTATAGTCAAAGCAAAAGAGAAAAAAAAAATCAGCCAAAAATATTATTTTTCAGCCATACAATTTTCACTGAGTTGTAAGTATCATGTAGCCACTGCTAAAGTAGATGATTACATTAAGTATAAAGCAGATGTTTTTGAAAAGCATAAATTGATCTTCTGAGCAACATATGCTACTAAACTTCTTTTGCTGACCATCACTATCAAAATTTCCATTTACACTCTCCTCAGGGAAGAAATAACAGAAAGCCAGATGCTATTGTACAGTAAAGGTTTGCCAATAATTCTGCTGATGTAGTAGCTTCTAATGGTCATAACTGCAATTTAGCTTACAGATTTATGACAGTCTTAAAATAAACACTGAAACATTTTCAAAATGACATGCACATGAGTCTGAGTGAATTGATTCATTACAGATTCCAACCAGTGTGTTAGCAGCTTTCAATTTTACACTACTACACTTTAATACAGGCTATCTCAGAAAAAAAAAATGCAGATCACTAGTCATTTATCCACCGATCTAGACCACTAACATTTCAGTTGATCCACAAGCTATGGTGTACTTTTTTATGATCGTCATGACCACCACTTATTTTCAAAGCACTCCTACAAAGCTGAAGCAACTTCAGCAATTTTCTATTTTTTTGTATTTAAAACCATTTAGATAAAGTTCTCTTGCAAGACACTGACTAGCTATTTTGATGCTGGAGACATTCTGATTTTGTACTCAGAGTATAAGTAGAATCTATTTACCGCATAGCATCTCTAAGAAATGTGCAGAAGATATTGTTCCTCTGCACCACATTCTTCCTAACTCTAAATAAATTCTTCCTAAAATAAAACTAGAATGGATTGTATTTTCTGACATGATTAAGTGTTTAAGCGATGTAGTACTTTTATTTTAAATACCATTTCCTTAAGAACTATATGCTAGGAAAGCAAATAAATTATATTTTATTACGGGTTCCAAACCTGATGTCTCTTTAAATTACTTGGCACACAAACAGTCAGTTCCAGAAGAAAACCTGTCTCTAAACATTTTATTACCTTCTTCTCCATGTTGCTCAAAAAAAAGTGTGAATGTTCATTTCAGTACAGGATCTTTGTGACCTATCTTCTCAAATAAGGTTTTTTTTTTTTTCTTTCATCTCAAACCTAGAGGAAGTGATCTCTTCTCTTTGCAAAAAAAGAAAATAAGACAACTCCTTCTTTCTAATCTTCCATCTGCTTTAAAACTTGACATATATGATGATCTTTATGAAGTGTATCAGTAATTTCCTGATAACTCTTTTTCTAATAACCATTTATAATATATCCTGAGAGTAACTTAGAATGTTGGCATTTTTCAAAGATAATTTACAGAATTGTAAGATTAGTACAAAGTCTTTATGGCAAAATGCCTGCAGTTTAATTAACCTTAGAAATTTCCAAATTATAATCACCAAATTTCTCAGCTTTTCTTACTTATTTAGAAATAAACAAAACAAAATGAAACAAAACAAAACTAAACTAAACTAAAATAAAATAAAATAAACTAAAATAAAATAAAATAAAATAAAATAAAATAAAATAAAATAAAATAAAATAAAATAAAATAAAATAAAATAAAATAAAATAAAGGGACAACATCTAGGGTACTTGGAAAAGGTTGAAACACTCAATCCTTTCTTCACTTCACTGTTAATCAATAGGGCTGGTAAGGTGTTATGCCATTGAGGAGTATTAAAAAGTATATATAGCACCTGATGACATACATCCATGAGTTCTGAGAGAACTCTGCAGCTACCTTTGACTGTCTTGGAAAAATCATGGAAATTGATGGAGGTTTCTGAGGACTGGAAGAAAGCAAATGCTGTTCCTGTCTTCAAAAAGGGCAAGAAAGAGAGCCACAGAACTACACAGATCCATCAGCCTCACTTTGATCCCTGGAAGTGATGGAAAAAATGCTTCTGGAAACCAGACAAATGAAGGGCAAGAAGATTCTTCAGAGTATTCAGCATAGATTTATGAAGAAGAAATTGTCTTTAACAAAACTGGATTTCAGCAAAGTGAAATGCCAAGTTCTGCATGCACTTGGTGAGGAATAATTCTAGGCACCAGCACAAGCAGGCATTTGAACACTGGAAAGTAATTTTGCAAAGAACAAGCTTCTGGATCCTAGTGCACCCCAAGTTTACTATGAGCCCAAGATGTGCCCTTGCAGCAAAGAAAACCAACAGTATCCTGGACTCCATTTGATAGAGCATTGCCAGCCAGTCAAGCGAGGTGACTCTCCCCCTCTAGAAGCACTGGTGTGGTAGGATATATCTGGATTCCTGGGTCTGGATCCCGGAGTCTGGATTCCCCAGTGAAAGAGAAACATGGACATCCTAGACTGAGTCCAGTGAAAGACCAAACAGATGATTAAGGGCTTGGAGCATCTGTTTTATGAGGAGACACTGAGAGCTGGGACTGTCAACCTTAAGAATACAAGGTTTGGTTAGAACCTTACCAATGTGTATAAATATCTGAGGTGGGGTGATAGGGTAGGGAGGTAGTAAAGAAGCAGCACTGGAACAGACTGCAAATGAATTGTGGATTTTCCAACTGTGGAAGTATTCAAACCCAGCTGGACTTGATTCTGAGGAACCTGGTCTGGGTGACCCTGCTTGAGAAGATTTGGGTCCAATGATCCTCAGAACGGCCTTCCAACCTCAATCATTCTGTGATTCTATTCTATGACAACTAGTTATTCCTGTTAATATTTCTTTCTTCAAGAAAACGGTTTTAAAAATTGTATATAGAAATAATTATGAAATTCCAAATATGTGAACCCATCTAGATATTAAAAAGCTGTTTTCTAAGCCAAATGAAACAAAAGTGCAGAATTTTACATCTTTTTCACAATTTTTGTAAGCTCACTATGCTTTTAAAAAATAGAAAACATTTGCATGATTGACATTATTCAGCAATGTAAAGAAAACCTTAAGTAGCACATATATGTATCCCTTTCCATTGTTCTACAGTGCTGTGACTCCTTTTTTCTCGTTAAAGTTTGGATGTACATACTTCATGCTGGTCTGTAGTTCAGTTACACAGTTAACTAATAAGCTAAACCTCCCTCTACATCGCATTTAAAGTCAGAGAGGGGCAAACACAGAGGCAATATGCCCTGCCATCTGTCTTTTACCAAAGATTGACCACATTAAAATGAATACTTAAATGAAGTGAGATGAAATTAATTGTTACTACTGATCATAGGGAAGATACAAGAAGCATATGATTTTTAAAGTGATTAGTGAAAATAATACTGCCCACCAGTTTTCATTAATAAAGATCTGCTAGTAAGTCAAAGGATAACATACAGAGGACCATCAATCTTTCTTCAAATTAAAAGGTAATTATAAAAGCTTGAGTCTGGGTTTTGAATCCTACTGAGATAAGAAACAAGAGACTAGAAAAGAGAGAATTGCAGGTCAGATGGCTGATCTCTATCTATCCCCTAGCTATCTTAATGCGTTGTGGACTGTCCTCACATTCAGGTAGATTGACCACATTGTGAAATTACACAATATTGCAGTTGGAGGACAAAAAATAAAATAGTATCAAGGAAGAATTTAAAAGATTTCAGCAAAGATCATACCAAAAATGCTTTTAAAATTCTAGAGCTCCTTATCACTCTTTGTAACTAAATCAAATTTCATCTCTTGAACAAATCATTTTACAGGCATCATTAAATCTTATCTAGAATGAGTTACTTTGTCTTAATCTGCTGTTCCCTATGAAAACATCTATAAGAAAAGCTGCTGGATTGAACAGACCAGTGGAATTAAACAGTTCTTTCCTGACAAACTGAATTAAGTTCAGAATTAAACTAAATTTGAACTTTGGGAGGTTAGTGTGTCTTAAAAAATAAATAATGTCCTTAAGCATGAACTGGCTCTTCTTTTAATATAATTTTATCTTCTCCTTTAGTTAAATTTTAGTTATGTTGCAAATAATAATGAAAAATCACTACCTAAATTTCTCCTATATTAATGAAGAATAAAGCTGAACACATTTCTTCTGTTTTTGTTTTTTTTTTTTTTTTTTTTTTTTTTTTTTTTTTTTTTTTTTTTTTTTTTTTNTCTTTTGGTTATCTCCCCTTCTGCAGGGGTAAAAGATTCTCATCTAACAAAAGGTGGACACAGTGGCTGTTACATCACTGAAACTTCCTCTGTAGGAGGTGTATGTGCTGTAAGTCAAAAAGGGTGTCACAACAGCAGCCCTGTGTGTGTTTTCACTTGGCAAACCGGTCCCTTGTTTCCTCTAAATGGACAGGAACTATTATAAAGCTGGATTGAGGAATCATCAGCTCAAGCTGCTCTTAGCAGACATTGCATGCAATTTTGTATCTGGACTGTCGTCTTGATATACGTAGCCCTGGAGAAATGTTCATGTAGAAAGCAGTCCTGGAACACTGAAAATGCCACCTGTCCTGGGGGAAAGGATTGCCAGTTTTACAAATACTGGAGTCTATTTTTTCAAGGGAGAGCATGCCAGATTAAATAAGTAGAAAAGGAATAGAGTGGCGTAAAATCAAGAAAATGTGGTGCAAGTGTATTGTAATCGCCAAAATCCTTATTTAATATTTTGATTGTTTCATAAGACTGAGATAGGTGAATGCAGTGTGTTTTCAGTCAGCTGTTGTGGCAATGAAAATGCAGGTATCTGCAAAGTATATTCTTAAAACTGTGCTTTTATGAACTACTGGCTATTTTGCACACTTCTCATTTAAACTGCTCCTCATAATTTTGCTTATTCATGTGCCATATTGTACAATATTTCACTGAGATCTCTAAAGTAGATGTCATGGCATATTTTTGCATGAATAACACCACTTACTTATCATCATTTAATGTTTACTTTGGCCTACTCAGTGACTTCCATGATTTGGAAATGTAAAGACTTCAACTGAAGTGTCCAAAGTTAGATACCAAAAGGAACAAGATGAAAGGAGAAATGTGCCTCCTTTTTTATGCAATATGCAAAAAGAAAAGGAGAATGATGTCTCTCTGAGTTGGGAACAATGATGTAAAATCTATTTTGCTCCAATTTCATGTAAGATCATTGTCTTGATTTCCTTTGCAGTCAATGAAGGAGGAATTAATCTGTCTACAACACAGTGCAAAAGATGACTAAGAAGGAAAGCAGATGAATCAGCCCCTATAAGTCACCGTGGAAAGTAAAATGGGTTAAATTAGTAGCTTTTATATAGACGTCCTAATCTGGATATATGAATTCCACCCACCCAATCTTTTGACAAGTTATATGTCTTCTCTGTGCCTGACTAGCCTAGGATAAGTTATGTTTGTTCATGGTGGAAATCATTTTTTAGACTTGTCAAGACTTGAATAGAACTAGTCATCAGATATTGGCATTTCAGGTGGAATAATCAGCGTTTTGAAAGTATGAGTGATCCATATTTGTTTTATAATCTATTGGAGTCAAAATTTAGGTATCTCTTTTCATATATATTTCATGATTAATAAAAGATAAAATGGACAAGAACACAGGTTACATGAAAATCTTAATGTAAGTTCTGAGCAAATGAAGGAACAAACAGGTTAACTTGGTGACTGATCTGCAGTACAAAGTAGTCCACATGTTCTCTGTATTTTTACATCTATTTTCATATATATATTCAAGTACATTAGGTGCAAGTACTTCTTTTTACATAATAGAGGAAAAGACTATAAGGCACTTTTCAAGGTAAGAGATAAATTAGAGTATTCACATAGACTAGAATTAGAATAAGTATGCGAATATTAGTAACCCAGGGTCAATTGATTCATTGTTTTATCAGAGGGAAAGAGAAGAAAGTATTTGTAAGGAAAAAAAATAAAATGTCTATGTAGTTGGTAAAACTGATAGTGAGATGAATTGTTATTAAAGTGATTCCTTTTAGCCCAATGACATCTTATAAGGCATTAAATAGTTTAGAACTCCTTCTGAGAACAGCCTGATATAAAATATTCAGCATCCCTACACTTGATGCCAAAAATATTCCACTAAAATTAGAGTTAGACATCTCTAAAATAATTGGCAATATCAGCTTTGCAGAGGAAAGCAAAAGGGCTGGGAGATTTAATAATACCTTCATTGATCTTTGCATATGAGAGTAATCCTCTTTGGAAATGAGGTTGTTAATGCAGGTATTAGCCTTCCTTTTCTTTTTCTGCATGTGCACAGATTAACGATCAAATGCTTCTTCACAAAGTATTTCCCGTAAAAGGGAAGCCAATGCATTGTAAAAAAGAGAGCTAAGGAGAAGTTGATATCTGGTTAAAAAAGTCAGAGATATCCTATTCAGATGAACTTGCTTATATTGCATATATCTTCTTGAAATATCCATTTCTGGTCTTTATCTCACTTTACAGTCTCACAGGTAAGATAGTCCTGAAGAAATTGGAAATACAGGAAGGACTGAGTGCCTTACTTCTGGAAAAATGGCTCTGGAAAAACAGATGGAATAATGCCTTCATGAAAAAAAAAAAAAGAAAAAAAAGGTCAGGGATTCTTTGATATATATTCATTCATTTAATGAACATATTGACAATTCCTTCATGAATTCTTGAAATTGCACTGTGCAGGGGTTGACATCATCTTTTCCACATCTCTTGAGCAGACTAGAGAAATTCCAAAAAGTATTGAAAAGGTATCACATTTTTAGTATTTATTCAAGCAGTACTCTCAAGCCATGATAAATGGATCTATTACTAAAATATTTAAAATATTTAAAGAATGTTTTAAGTGTCAGTGGGATTTATGAACAAACATTTAATGCATCTTGAGCTGAAAAAGGAAGAAACTTCATTTGTTTCTAATAAGACGATTCAAGCAGAAATACAAGCCTAGGAAAAACAGTAAGCTACTGAAAAAGTATTGATTGATATTTTCTTATACTGTGAATAGTTTTTATGCAATATTAGATGGTGCCAAATGGATGCTGTCATCAGATATTGTGTTAATTGGTAATTTTATTGGAGCAGTGAAGGTAGAAAAATGAATAAGTATTGAACTAAAAAAAAATACCATGTTCTGCCTGAAAGTAAAGAAGCAACTAGATTTTTATACATCAAGTTAAGATCATATCTGTGCCAGATAGGAATATCAAGGTTTACTTTACAAAATATTAGATCTATGGAGATTTCTTATATGCCAAGAACTTTTCACACTGCAGCAGATAATAAGGGTTTGGCAGTCCAGTGACTAAGGGTGATAAGAAAACACAGGTATGTAGAAGTTTTTCACCTAAAAATTTTTTAAAAAATGTTTAATTGAGTGGGCAGAAGTGCAAGTTTTCAATCTCTTTGACTGCAAGTAAAGCAAATAAACAAACTGTTCTTAGAGAGGCCCTTTACTTGTCTTTTGATTCTGAACATGGCTACTGCTAGTAACACCTATAGTCTACAGTATAGATGCGACCTTTGTTACTCAGGTGTAAACTATCGTTTACACAGCCATATAGAGCATGTACATTTAAAAGCTTACTTGCAAAATCATAATAGCCACATGTAACTGAGTCACAGACTTTCTGTGAGTCTAAAGTATATATATGTTAAAACTTTCCAACAATGTTTAGAAAAACACCATCTGGAGCTTTAAAAAAAGTTTTACAAAATTTAAAACACTTGTCTAATTACCTTATCAAGGAAATTCAAAGACAGAAATAAGAGCTGTAAATAATTCCACTTTGTTTACTAGATGTCTCAAAAGCTATGATTCAATAAATGCATGTGAGTTTTTGTTTGTTTAATAAAAAGTAGGCAAGAATTTGTATGGGTTAAAAGCCATATAAGGTTTTTAAAAGGCATTAAAAGATAATGAATGAGTAGAAAGCACACAAAAATCAGTAAATATAAGTTAAAAATATGCGAGGGATGAGAAACTAAGGGAAAGACAACCAATGATCAATACCATTAAAGAAGAAAGCATTTTTATATGGAATAAAGCCAGATGAAGACTACGCCTGTTTAAAGAAAAAAAACCTTGTACACTATAAAATTTGAAGAGCAAAAGATAAAGCAATTTTTTTTCCCACAAGATTTCTATTGAAGTATGTCTGTTGAAGATTTCTGAAGATACATGAGGATACAACTGTTACAGATGAGATTATGAATGAATTAGAAAGGTCAAAAAACTTGTGAAGAAAGTAAAAAATATGCTTCATATAGTGTCAAATATCTATTCTCTGCTGAAATTAAAAGAACTGATCTACCCTAATTGCTCCAATATAGATAAAAAATTTTTTTACAAATAATGGAAAGTTAAAAATTAAATATTAGCTATTAGTTGCAATATTTAAAACTATATTAAAATATAATTTTTAATGTGATAAAACA
The DNA here is from genome assembly GCA_003342815.1 of Eudromia elegans. NCBI lineage: Eukaryota > Metazoa > Chordata > Aves > Tinamiformes > Tinamidae > Eudromia > Eudromia elegans. The sequence goes on along the minus strand of PTEX01000355.1, from coordinate 228,890 downwards.
ATAAAGTATTTAATTTTGGAATCCAGCAATAAAACTATGGACATTTAAAAGTCTGAAATCATTGAAGGCCAGTCATCTTAAGCAAACTTAATTCAAAAGCTTTGGGTTTTTTGTAACTTCTTGTTAGAAATCTTTTGATGGACTTTGATCAGATATCTCAAAGTTCTCTCAAAACTTGCACCATTTGGATGTTTATCAGTTACTGATATGGACATCTCAAAACAATTGGTAACTCAGAAATGTAGCTAAGACAATGATGATAGTGCAGTTATTAGAGAGGAATGATATTGTGTGGTTATTATTTTTCTGTTGAAGATCTGGACAAGATTTTTTTTTCACTGTTAGAGGATATGGGAATTCTTTAAAGGAGTCAGAGAAGATTTAAAAAGAAAATCCCTGAAGGACTAGGAAAGTTATTTTTAGGACGTAACATTTCAGAAACTTAACTCATTCAGGTCAATCAAAAAAAGATTTGGAAATGTCTTGATCTCTGTGAAAATGATGTCTGGTAGTGAGAAAGGAATTTCAGGCTGCCTGAAAATTGCATGGATATTGAAAATGGATCAATCTTGAAAACCAGTTTTGAAAAGAGACATCATATCTTTTCAGTAATGGTTATTTTGTTTACTGGAATGATTTATTCTGAATATCTATTAGAATTATGACAGCTAAAGTCTATAAGTCTTTTACACACACACATATATATATATCTTTCCAATATATACATATATGAAGAAGGCCAGTGGTGAGATATTATGAAATTAATTTAGTGGTCTGGGTAGTCTTGGTAACACTACAGTAAGGTAAAATTTATGACACAATTAAAATATTAATAGATAAAGACAAGTTTTAGGTTTCAGGAAGCCATTCTATTTTATTCTACCTGCACTTATCCCCAAATCGCAATCAGTGATTCATTTGATTTTAGTCTACCTATGCAATTTCTTTTTTTTAATTCATTTTTCATATTTTATACATTTTATTTGCTTTTGAGAGACCATATGCAGACCATCACACCTGATGAATTAATGCTCCAAGGTAGAACAAGATATCTTCCTTCTTACCCCTTTGACAACTTGCTTATGTTTTGAAGGTAAAACTGATGGCTGGATTTGAAGAAGAGAATATTTTTACTCTAGGCAAACTTCTGAGTCTGTGACACTCCAATATCTCCTGTGCTTTGCAACATGGCATTTTTTATTTCAGGGGTTAAATATCTTCTCCGTGTTGGTCAGTGACAGAACAAAGGGTAATGGCTTTAAATTGAAACACAGGAAGTTCCATCTCCATGTGAGGAAGAACAACTTTTCTGGGAGGGTGACAGAGCCCTGGAACAGGCTATCCAGAGAGGTTGTGGAAGATCTCCTTCCCTAGAGATCTTCCAAACCCACCTGGATGCCACCCTGTGCCATCCAGGTCTGGGTGGTCTGGGTGCCCCTGCTGGAGCAGGGAGTAAGACTAGGTGATTTCTAGAGGTCCCTTCCAACCTCAACCATTCTGTGATTCTGTAAGTGCTTTGGTTTTCTGCCCATTTCTGTGAATAATACTGGTACGTTAAGCAACTAGAAGTTCATTTCCATAGACACAAAGAAGCGCAGACAGGGAAGGAGCACTGAGGTAAGTGGGCGCTGATCACCTGCTCAGACTGACTCCTACCTGGGCCTCTGCAGAATGTCCCAGGAGGACAAGCAGCCCCTGGACTGAGGGATCACCGATCAGCAGCGGTCCACAGGAAGACTCTTGGAGCACTGCACAGAATACTGTCTGAGGGAAAGTGGATTAGGACATGAGAGGAGGAGCAATGTTGGACTGTTCAAGACTTAAAAAAGGCTTTCTGGTAGAGAAACTGCAGGTGGGAAATGGGAGGCATCAACGTGCTTTGGGGATGAAAAGGAATAGGAAAATGCAAAAAAAAAGTAAAAACCAGGGAGTACAGTTGTATATAAACAGAGGTCTTCCACTGGTCCATACACTCGCCTTCCCCTGCCCTGCACTTAGTATCATAATCATGCCTATTTTCTCATTAAACTCCATTTCCAGTTGTTTTCCTGGGTCAAACGGCTCTGTTCTTGTCTGCAGGTCCACGTGTCAGTGGCTTGAGCAGCACTTTAACTCACACGGTCTTTTGTGTCTGTGGTACAGCAGCTGGAGTGAGCAAGAGTTGGTGTACACATGTGTGGTCGCTAGCAAATATTTACCTCAGCTAGCTGGCATGCGGCTCTAGAGGCATAGGAGCCAGGCAAATACGTGTGCAAATCAGCCTGAGCAGCTGGCTGCCAGAAGAATAAGGCTGGCACAAACTGCCAGAGAAACCACAGGGTCTATTTGTGTATGTGTAGGTGTGTATGTGTTAGGTGCTGGGGGCTGTGGTGCAGCTGGTTTGCAAGCAGCAGCTAGAGAGAGTGAGATCCCAGACCAGCTGTGGAACAGACAGTGTCTAAGGCCATCTCCTAGGGGAGTGACCCTATATCATAGAATACTTAAGGTTGGAAGGGACCTCTAGAGGTCAGCTAGTCCAACCCCGCTGCACACGCAGGGTCTCCTAGAGCATGTGGCACAGGGTGGTGTCCAAGCTGGTTTTGAAGATCTCCAGAGAAGGAGACTCCACCACCTCTCTGAGCAACCTGTTCCAGTGCTCTGGCATCCTCCCTGTTAAGAAATTATTTCTTAAGTTCTTTGGTGCCTCAATTTGTGGCCATTTCCCCTAGTCCTATCACTGGCCACCACTGAGAAGAGGCCGGCCCCATCCTCCTCCCTCTCTCCCTTGAGGTACTTATACACACTGATCAGGTCCCCTCTCAGCCTTCTCTTCTCCAGGCTGAACAGGCCCAGTTCTCTCCACCTATATACACAAATATATACACGTATATATTTTACACTAATGGATCTTCCTTCTGTTCACTCAGAGGGGAACAGGATGAGGCTGTTGGTGCTCTGTCTGTGTCAATGCTGAGTGTTTTCTGCATTGTTCGGTGTGGCTGGGCAACTGTGTATGTGTATACTACACGTCTACGTCTATGTCTATATTTCTGCACGTGTGCCAAACAAGGATCCATGTTCGTCCTCATCAGTGGACTTGAGGACACAGAGCTGCTGTAGGGCTACCAGGTTCAGCAACAAGGATAAATTAATGTCCTATTCACTCTTTCAAGTCAAGTTCACAGTCATATTCATTGATTTTTATTTTTTTTTTTCCTATAGACTTCATTAAATACTTAGTATCTCTGTCCACAATAGGACAGAGGACTAAGCCTTGGAACCTGTGGAGCAGTCCTAATGCACACATTTATTACACTCAAGGCAAATGAAAGTGACATGTTTTAGACTTAAGAATGGGACTCAGATATGTGAAGCAAAGTAAATTGTGTGACTTCATCTCCATCAGTAATGGGGTTTAGGTCTTGTTGCATTAGGATTTTAGTTTGATTGGGATTTAAGTTTTAATAATGCAATTAGACTAATTTTTACATGCAGCTTCCATGTGTGGTATTATACATTCAATAAGATCAGCAAATGTAGGAAATTTTGACTATGCCAATTTACATTCCCTCTTTTTTGTACTTTTTTTAATCATTTTTTATTATGTGCTGTTATGTACAACATTTCACTTCTCTTACTCTTCAGAATAAAGAACAGGATATATTCACTTTCTAAAATGTTTATCCAGTTTTGCCTTTTATCGAGTTGCCTTTAGGGATACATGGCTTATTTGACTGGCCTGTGAGTAACATCTAGTCAGCCACAGAGAACATTTAGCATTATTCCTGAAGTTGATATTTCTTTAATCCCAGGATAGAAAGAGTATAAAGTGCTAATATTATTTCCAGTGTTCACATTTCAGTAGATGTCCTAGTCAGTGGTTCTCAGATGAAGATCTTCCTTTCTTGCTCAGTCCTAACACATACAATGTTGCACTAATACCTGCACAGTGGGATTCTTTAATGATCTGTTGGGAAAAAGAAGAATGATTCTAGACAAAAGAAAAGAATCTCAAAGAAATGCTTTGTAAAATTACAATCTGCTGGAAGTTCAATAGGCTAATTCCTGAAGAGGACTCTTCCCCAAAATGCATGAGAACAGCTTGTCAGTTTCTCATTTTAATGAATAATTATTTATTGTTGGGGGTGGATTTACTGCTTTTCTGAAGCAGAGCCTATGCAAGGAATGGCTCTTATTTTTTTAAAGTGCCTTTGAAAAAGATAAGTGCAGAGTATTTGTATTTCCTGCATAAGTTGTCATACATGATACAGATGGCGAGGGACTTTGACTGCAGATGGGAATGATTCAGAAGTTGATAAAAGTGCTAAATCCAAACCTTTGCTCCATTGCTACCTAGGCACATATATTGTAAAAGGAAAGTTTAGGTTAAAGGTTTACTTTAGACAAATATATATGCTTATGGGAGGGAATGACATAAAGAAAATGAAAGTTTATCCAATGTTGAGGTGACCTTTTGCCCTAAACTAATAAGTTGGTCATATTGAATGAGATGCTATGAAGATGATTTTATCTGTAACTGCTTTTGTTAATGCTAACCCTTAGAGCAAGATCATTAAAGATATCAGGATGGAATACTGTTATCTTTACCCAGCTTGCTAGTATAATTAAAATCCCCATCATTTGTACTGTGCTGGACAAATCCACGTTTAACCCAATTTCAGAGATGCATCTCCATATGGTAGGTTGGAAACCTAAACACATCACAACTCTGTATCCCACACTAGGATAAGACCTTTTACACATCTTTATAGTGCAGAGAAAAATATGATAGAATCAATCACAGTTTCATGTAAACTGGAGGGAACCTTCAAATATTATGTGATCCAACTTCCTGTTCAAAGCAGGTCCAGATAGAACAGGTATCTCAGGATCCAATCATAGTTTGTTAAATTATTGTCCAACTGTATCCAAAAGTCTTTTTTGCAAGGTTGTTTCCCAGTCAGTCTGTCTCAGCCAGTGCTGCTGAATGGTATTATTTTGTCCTAGGTACAGGGCTTTGCATTTGTGGTTTTGGGTTTTTTTTTCAATAAACTTCTTGAGTTTTTTGTCCATTTGTTTTCTTCTATTCTTTTGATCCCAACACCCTAAACAGCAACAGTGTATAAACCACTTTCCCTAGATTGCTATCAGCTCTGAACAGGTTGACAATGCACATCCCATGATCTGAATCGTTAATAAGCAGCATTGGCCCCAGAAAAACTGACATCTGAGCTGGCAGTGATCCTGACCACAATAATCTTTTATCTTGGCAAGTTATCAATCTATATTTCACCAATATAGGTACAGGAGAATATCTGAACAGTAGTGCAGGTTGTGTTGAAGGCCAAACTAAAGTCAAGATTCTTTTGTGTTTTTTTCTGACTTTTCAAGAGCTTTGTGGAATGTGGCAGGTGGGACTGTTCAGCAGGGGCATGGAAGTATGAACCTGTTGAGGCAATCATGGCTTCTTTGATGGAGCTGGACCTTACTGTTAGGTCCTTTATTGGAGATGACCTTCAGAAACTTTTTTTGAGTACTGTTCTGCTTAAGTGTGGAAAGAGAAAATGCACATAAGAATATTTGCAGTGATAAAAATAAACATTTTTGAAATCATTAAGCATACAAGAACATCCTGTCCACAGATATTCCAAATATTATCTAAGGAAGAATATTTTTATGTATGCAAAGCAAAAATAGCAACCTTATCATGCCATTTTTCTCCTAGCAATGATTCAAAGCTAAGAGCTGATATGATGATTGTCTGTCATCAGAAATTTCATCATTCAGAAACACTTTCACAGAGTTAGATGCAACTTTATGGTTATCTTGCACTACTGTGGTTTTGAAAAGCAGCCACAAGGCCCATATTCTGATATTCATTGAGCTTTCTTTTCCTAATACATATATTTTTTCCACAAAAATGCATAAGAAAGAATTAAGTAGGCAGCTCACATTTCTCTTTGTTCACATATATGTAATATTATATATACATATATAAACATAATATATATATGTGGTAAATTGTTTAAAACTCTTCATATTCCTATTAGGTGAGCAATCTGTTTTGCTAACACAAATGGGTGCTCATGCTTCGTTTATTACAGAGTAACAGGCCAGTATAGGGTTAGAGAAGAAATAGAATAGAAAATAAGAGAACTAAATAACAAAGAAATTCATATCATAGCATTTATGTTGATGGAGCCATCTTTATGACTGACAGCTTAGTAGAAACAAATATATAGTTACAATGTTATTTCATTTTTTAATATTGTATAACTGAGCTTAATGAAACTTTCCATTTTCTTTTCAAACAAATGAAAGCTATGCTTTGGATTCCTGTTAAAAGTGCATCTATATCCTTGTAGCTTGAGTACAAGGAACATTTTCTCAGGAATGTGTCAAGCAGAGGTTTAGTTTGTTGTGTTCTCACAAAAGAAGGCCAAGGAGGCTTGGGCCTGAACCTGGAATAAATGTGTACTGTAAAATCTGTAAATGAGTATTAATTATCTCAAAGCAAGTGGTTTGTCAGTGGTTACAATAAGAATTAAAGAACCTACATAAATATAAATATTTACAGACTGCTGTAATATATTGTTTATCACTAAAAAATAAATATTTTATAATAAAAAGAGCAAGAAGCCTGAGATGAGTCACTAGAACAGATAAGAGATTTTAATGTCATCAGAAAGTTGGTAAATCCTGACCTTTTGTCCAAAATTTTAGGTGTTAAAGCCAAAGAAAGATATAATAATATTTATTATTAGTAATTAATATTAATAATAAACAAATAATACCAGCATAGATAAATGGAATAATGAAAAACTGATGAATTAGAAAGCAAACAGATCAGTTTATGGTTAGACAGGAGCTTTTTTTGTAGCACATATCTCACTAAGGGATGAAAAATAAAGAGAATACACAGGATAACCTGGGTGTAAGAGACAAAAAGTTTGCATAAAATGGAACGTAGAAAGAAATAGTCAACACAGGAAGCTTTGGCTCTGAAAAAACTTACTTAAAAAAAGCTTTTTTTTGTGTAGATAATAAATAGTGTTGCCATATATTTGCTATATATCACAAACTGTATCTGGGAAAATGGAGTTTAATAAGCTGGAGGTGAGTGGGCACTTTGTGTGATTCAGGCTGTGTTAGAAATTCTTCAGATGACCTTTCCAAATCGTTTAATAAATGGTATAAATAATGAAGTAAATTAGGGATTTTTCATATGACAGCTATGCCAAAGCATTAGAGAAAAACTGACGAGAAAAATTTCTACAGATACCCAACTGATCACTGAATATGACTGTAGTGCTAAAATAGCATTTTCTCAAAGAACCAGAAAAGTTACTGCAGTGTAAAGAAAACAATAACTGCATCTATAGTTCACAGTAGGTTGAGCGCTCTTGTGTTTTGATGATTTTTAAGGTCTTTACAGAAAATTGTTTTATCACAATGACCAATGAATAATTCACCATTGTAAATAGCTCTAATTGGCTATCACAGAATCAGATGCACAGAATATTTGAGGTTTGAAGGCACTTCTAGAGATCGCCTAGTCCAACCCCACCCTGCTCCAGCAGGGACCCTTAGAGCATGTGGCACAGGGTGGCATCCAGGTGGGTGTGGAAGATCTCCAGAGAAGGAGACTCCGCAGCCTCTCTGGGCAGCCTGTGCCAGGGCTCCGTCACCCTCACAGGAAAGTTCTTCCTCACATGGAGATGGAACTGCCTGTGTTTCAACTTATACCCATTCCCTTTTTCCTTGTCTCTGGTCACCACCAAGAAGAGTTTGTCCCTATCCTCCTTCCATCCTCCCCTCAGATATTTATACATAATGATAAGATCGCCCTCAATCTTTTCTTCTCCAGGCTAAAAAGGCCCAGCTCAGTTTAGTCTTTCATCATACAATAGATGCTCCAGTCCCTTAATCATCATTGTTGCTCTGTGCTGGACGCTCTCTCAAAACTCTTTGTCCCTCTTGTCCTGGGGAGCCCAGAACTGCACCCAATACTCCAAGTGCGGCCTCACCAGGTGCGGCTGAGTAGAGGGGCAGGATCCCCTCCCTGGACCTGCTGGCAATGCTCCTCCTGATGCAGCCAGGATCCCATTGACCTTTTTGGCCCTGAGGGCATGTTGCCGACTCATGGTCAACTTGTTGTCAGCCTGGCCTCCCAAATCTCTCTCCATGGAGCTTCTCTCCAGCAGGTCAGCCCCTAATCTGTACTGGTGCCTGGGATTATTTCTCCCCAGGTGCAGGATCCTCTGCCCAACTCTCCATCCTGTCTAGGTCCCTCTGAATGGCAGCACAGCCCTCTGGAGTGTTGGCCACTTGGTGCAGTTTGGTATCTGCAAATTTGCTGAGGGTGCCCTCTGTGTCCTCATCCAAGTCATTGATGAACAAGTTAGTTGAACAGAACTGGGCCTAGTGCTGAGCCCTGGGGAACACCACTGGCCACAGACCTCCAAATACACTCAGCACCATTTATCACAACCCTCTGAGCTCTGCTATCCAGCCAGTTCTTGACCCACCCCACTGTCCACTCATCTAAACCACACTTCAAGAGTTTTCCTATGAGGATGTTATGGGAGACAGTGTTGAAAGCCATGCTGAAGTCAAGGTAGACAAGATCCAACACTCTCCCTTCATTCATCCTTCCATTCAGTCATCCCATCATAGACGGCTATCAGGTTGGTTAAACACAACTTCAGCTTGGTGAATCCATGCAGACTAGTCCTGATCACCTTTTCAATGGCATGTCTAGAGATGGTCTCCAGGATGAGCTGCTCCATCACTTTTCCAGGATGGAGGTGAGGTTGACCGATCTGTAATTTCCTGGGTCCCCTCTCTTGCCCTTTTTGAAGGCTGGATTGAAGTTGGCTTTCTTCCATCCTCCAGCACCTCTCGTGTTCTCCATGAGCTTTCAAAAATGATGGAGCATGGCTGAGCAATAACACTCGACAGTTCCCTCATCATTCACAGGTGCATCCCATCTAGACCCATAGATCTGTGGGTGTTTATTTTGTCTGAATAACCTCTAACATTATATTCTTCAATTGGGCAAAATCTTACTCCATATTTGCTTTCTTGTCTCCAGGCTCTGTAGTTTGTGGGGACTAGCCTGAGCTTGGAGGAAGTGGCACGAGAATATTAGCCAACTGTCCTCATCTCCCTTTCCTTTTAAGACCCTGGCTTAGGCGACTCCTCAAAGTAGTTTCCTAAGAGGTCAAAGTTAGTTCTCTTGAAATCCAGGGTTGCAAATTCAGATTAGTATTTGTAAAACCAACTAGTTAAACTGAGTTAAGAAGGAGAGTTTTTCTGTGGTTAGGACATTAGTCTACCAATGGCAAAAATTTCTGGTCTGCTTGATTCCATTTGGTGACATTCTGGATAATTCACTCACACCCAGATCTCCAAAAGAAAGTACGTAGAATTTAAATATCCAGAATTTAAATTCTCAAAGCCTCTACTTACTTAATGCCTAAAGATAGAGAAAATCATAAAACATCTAAACTTGAAATTTGTATTTTGAATTTTGAAATTTGTATCCTTGTATTTCTGGACATGCCCAGAAGTGTCTCAATCTGGAGATCATTTGACTTATTTTAAGTACTTAGCTCATTTCTATTTGCTACTGAAATCAAGAGTACAAAGAACACCTACATCTTGATCCATTAGAAAATGTCTCTTCAAAGCTACCATTTGTCTGTCTGTGTTTTCACAGCATCTGCAATATCTCCTTGCCTCCGAAACAAAGGATGCATCTCTTTCATTTAACTGCTTAATAGGAACAAAAATCTATTTGGGTTCTGCTGTAGAACTTCAGAGATGCATTTCATGTTTCTCAAGTGTCCTTTCTATTAGACCAAGATATTCAGCAATGAGATATTTTCAGTCTCTCCTTTGCATAGCATCATCAGGGAATCACCAGGCAAGAGACAGAAAGCGTTATTCCAGAGGATGCCTGAAAATCTGAACATTTGTATTTGTTTTCTCATAAAAAGAATGTCTAATGATACAGACAACAGGTATTTCAAGTAAGGCACCATGTCTTGGAGAGTGCCAGTACAAACCAAAATGCTAGGTGTTTTGAGAAGATCAGAATCTATACCAACAAGGAAATACAGTAGAAAGATAGACTTAATTAAACAGAAAAAAAAAAAAAAAACTTGAGATTAAATTCATGTGCATGCAGCGTAACAACATTTTACTTTTATTTTTCATTCAGCAAATAAATGAAAGAATTCAGAAAGGGCCACGGTCTTAAATGGTGTTAAATTATAGTTTGCCTAGAAAATGAATAAAATATACACAGTGAAAAATCTGAAGGTAAGTATACTACTAGAATGCTACTAGTATTAGTAGAATTTATGCCAACATATTGTCATAAATAAAATCAAAAGTTAAAGACATGTGCAAAAGAAAACATTAGAGAAGCAAGAAGGCAAAATCATCTAATTTGCTTCTATTTCAGATGTTTGAGTTCTAAAATTTTATATTACTGTAGAATAAACCGGTCTTGTTTATATGTACACATTTATAATAGCAAGTTCTCAGCCTACCTACTAATCAAGGTCATTTTTGGCTGAGAAAACCCGCCAATGTGTTCTATGAATCATCATGATCAGAAATTTATTCTAACAACCCTCAGCTATTAAATAAATTTAAAGTTACACTTATATATATTTATATATATTTATTTTTAAATATATATGTGTGGAATGTCAGGCAGATCAATGATAACTAATTTGCACAGTCTAAGAAATTACGTCTGTCTACCTCAGGCAATCAAGATTTCTTTAATAATTGCACTAGAATCTGTTTTTAAGCAATTATAAATCAGCTGACAGAAACATCTCAGATTAAAAGAAATGGCATTTTAAAATTACATGGATGGATATGAAATTGAAATGCTAACTACAGATATCTAATATGCAATCATAAGCCTAGGAAGGTAGGATTTTCCATATTTATTCAAATAAATTTGGTTCCATAATTCTTTTGGAGGGCTTGTATATACTTATTAGGAGTTCCAGAGTCTTCACTGGGAATTCTACATATCCAATACCTAAAAACATTCTATTGGACATAACGTTTCCTTTAATTGTTAGCCATACATAAACCAGAGGACTGACATGCGAGCTAGTTCAGTTTGTCATTATTTGCTGCCGGAAGCATCTCACTTCTAGCATTCTATGTTAGAAATCTGTATGTGCTGCTCAATGCTTTGAGAATCCTGCACTGAAAATTGAACCTGGATATTATTTATTGGCATCAAACTTGACAGCTGATACTGTAATCCTCAGATATTATGTTAAATATTTTGTCTCCCAGGATGTTTTGAATATTTTATTTAATATTTAATGTGTTTTAGCATCAATGCTGCAGACAGAAAATGAATAAAAATGATAATAAAAATCATATATTTTTAGATAATTCTCCAGTGGATTTGTTATTTTATAAAAGTGGTATTCTGAGATATTCTGATGACTCAAGGAATTCTCAATAAAACATAGTTCCTTTCATCTCTGGTTTTCCAGCGCAATCCATGTTGCTGGAGCCTGAAGTCAGTATCATATAACAACATGGTCCATAAGAATGGAACAAAGATCTTGATTCAGCTTCTCCCTACCTGTGAAAGGTAGGGAGATTCTTGTAATTTAAGAATTAATCTGAGCTGTAAATAAATTGTAGTGACCTGAGGACAAAACTGATTGACAGAAAATCATCAAATGACAAGAGAATTTGTTTGTTCCAACTTTTAGTTCAGCCAGACAGCAAATGTGATGTTGCTGTGTTTTATTATAAATGGATTTAATATTCATAATGGACTGATGGCTTTTTATTAAACTTTCATATTTCCATGACATCCAGCTAAGGGTTAGATAGTGTAGAGAGAAAGGGCAAACAATTACACACTGAGTAGAGACATAATGAAAGTTATTTCCTACTTTTAGAGGAACTGAAGATTTAACATCCTGTATAACACTTAGACACTTGCCTAACTTTGAAGTTAAGATTATGAGATAGATACTCTTTCTGCAGCCAGTACGGTAGAAAACAAATAATGTGCAAAGATTCAAAGGAGAAGGAGCAGGTTTTATACATGCATATTTTCATTTTATTATAATGATCTAGTAAGAACCTATCATTTCCAGCTACTGACACTGCCCTGAATGCTGTTACTAATAATGGACTCAGCTTAGAAAAGGTGATAATTTGAAAAAAATTCTTTGGACTATTATCAACATGTTTAATTTTTGAACTCAAAAATATCTAAGTGTATTTTGGGGAAGGGGTGAAGTGGCAGGAAGGGAAAGAAGGAAATGCAGCAGGAAAAAATGCATGGGTATTAAATATTAAAATTAAAGTATTAATTTTCTCATTGGGAGAAATATACAGAAGGAAATTCTAGATCAGATTAAGCCATTAGACTTTATGTCAGTAACATAAATGTCAAAGCAACTGCAAGGCTTATTATTAATGAAGATTAACTGGGATCTGATTTTGTTTGCATTTCTAGGACATATACTATGTTACAAGAACACTTAATTCAGACAAAGGAAGAAATTATTTCAAAAGTAATATGGCAAATAATAATGACCATTGCAGACGGTTTCTTAATATATTCCCACAGTTTCTCTGCTCAGTTATCTAATTGTCACAAAGCATATTTTACTTTGCTTCCTATAGTAGCATAATGATTGGTGTCAATACTGATGTCACAATTCAACTGACACAGAATACTTTCTGCTATTCGTATTAATTTCTAAATTGCATCCATATTATATTCTAATTTTTTCAGCTAAAATTCATACAAGCTATCCCCAGATCCTTATTATTTTATTAAATAGATTCCTGACTATGTTTTGTTTTCTGATAAAAGCAGATATCTCCTAAAACTTCTTGTATATCCTGCAGATATTCTGTGCCTTACCCATTATAAAAGCAGCTTGTCTCTTTGACCATTTAGCATGTAGCCATTAGTTTAATAAAGAGTTCATTCCAAAGCATTTTTTTAATGGATGGAAAAAGAAATGAGCCCTGTATGTCTTTACTCAAAGTCATGAATTCATATAACTCTTCTAAACTGGACTGACAAACCAGCTCAAAGGGAAAAGAGTTACTGAGGATATTAAAACAAACAAACAAAAAGCTATAACTCGCTTGATAAGAGTATTGTGCTTATGAATCATCTGCAGGATGTCATTTACTTGTTTTATTTATTTTGATTGTAAACCCTCTAGACAAAAACATGCTTCAGCAGGTCCCAGAATTTGATCCTTTAGGCTGGAATTAATACTCTTTGGAGTACTAATGGAAGACGTCAATACCATGATGCATTTAAAAACTTAGTAAAACTAAAATTTCTGTTTCAGCATGGAAGAAAATAGACTGCCTGTGGCAATTCGGTGATTTGAGATGGCAAGATTCAAATTTTCTACTGAATTCAAAGCAAAATCCAACCATTGCATGTTAATTCAGAGTGCAACTTGAAGAATAGAGACTATTTCTTTTTACATGAGCATTGTGCAATGCTCAAATCTTTAAAAAAATAGACAAAGCACATAAGCAAGTCCTGAATCATTATATATGTAATGTTCACATTTTTGTTTTTCTACAGATACCTTAAGTATTTTAAAGATATTTACAGTTATAGAAATTAAAACTATTACGCAATATGCTTTCTCTCATGCTCGATCAAATAAAATCAAAGAGAAAAAAATATTATTTTATCAATATATATCATATGTTACACTTGTGGACTTTATTCAGGATTTTCTTACCAGAAAAAATATTTATTTATTAATCTATTTACAATTAACCCAACCTGAGAATGCCCTCTTAGCTTTAGTAGAGAGTGACAAGTGGTTACATAATTACCTTTTAATAAGGAAATCACTTTTGAACTGCATAGTAAATAATCTGATGAGGAAGGAAAGTTTAAGTGAAAAAATTAGTTCTGATTTGAGGAGTTAGAAAGGGTTTACATTCATTATATGTATAAAGACCTCATGCAGAAAGGGCTTACGTTCAACATTTTTTACTGATCTCCTCCAGTGTAAAATTGGAACTTTTCAGATTTTGCCTACAAATGGCCTTCAAAAATGTAAGTGCAAACACATACCTGCTTGTGGTAAGGGCAGCCTTATGGGTCAGTTTGATGGACTCTGCTCTGCATCCTTCCTACAGTTATCAACTCATTGGCTCAGCTCTTTCCAGGCAGTATGTTGAAGTCTCAGAGCAGAATGAAAATCTTGGTATAGAATTATCCAAGCTCATTTATTCTCTCAGTATAAAATACTACCTGCTTACCAACAAAGCTCAGACTCTCTGTTACACTTGTAGACTGGCCCTTACCAAAATGAGTTAAAATTTCATGTCTAAATAGATGTTTGTTTACATTAATTATTGACATCCTATCTTATATTTAATTATGCTTTGGGGCATTATTTTAATCTCACTGCATTCTCTGTTATTTTCCTTTTCTTCTGCTATATTGTATCTAGTTACACCTTCCTGTCTCTCATTTAGCTTTTGCTAAACTTCTCTTTCATTTTTTTTTCTGCTCAATGAGCATTAAAAACTGTATTTGTCCATTTTTATGTTTTCTATTGTTTCTGTAGTTTGTAATTAGTTAAATAGCGACAGACAGACATTAACACTAAGCTGATGGCTATACAGAAGTATGCTAATCTAGCAAAAATTTATGGAGCAGGATGTCTAGGTTATTTCCATAGAAACATAGCATTTAATAGAGGTGCTGTTTAGGAGATTAGTCTTTCATATCACTATAGTCAGTAAGAAAATACAGGAATCTCAAGACAAGCCATCTTACATGTTCAGTGAATCAGCACAAATATCTTAATTATCCAGAAATGGGCTGAAATCTATTAATAGTGTGTTTAAAAACAAAAAATCCCACTAGTCCAGATGGAGTTTTCCTGCCATCTTCTTGGAATCAACACCGCCATTTGATGCAGATGATAAGCAAGATTCTTGGTTTGGCTATTTACTATTATACTTTAAATCTTCTTTTCCTGTTTTAGTGTCCCCAACTGCAATCTCATAAAATGTAGCTCCACAGAGAATTTTAAAAAATGTCCTATATTTGATCCTAAAAAAAAGATTTTGACAATTGTCCAGTGCATGCATGGTGTCTGGTACTCTAGTGTGGAATAAACACTGCAGAAATCTAAATGTTTGCTGTGTAGTCTCAATGAGTTTTCTAGATAGTCAACAGAAACAAAAGGCATCTCCAGAGGATGAGCCACCCCACTCTAAGAGAAATGTCTAAAACAGGGAGCATGAACATGTGCTGAATTTAAGGTAACATAGGAGAACAGGTTATAGAAGTTAGAAAAGGTGAATCCCACTCTCAGTTTTCAAAGTTAAGCATTTTCATGACTTACTTTCTTTGTACACTGTTTTCATTTTTATTTATTCTGTTGCTCTTCTTCCATTCCTGAATCTTCACCTCCATATTTCTTTTCACTCTTAGCATCTTAGTTCTTCTCATTCTGTTCCCATCTACTCTTAAATTGTCCTTTTTTTTTTTTTTTTTCAGTCATTATAGAGAATGTTGTAGGAAGGAGATTTTTCTACAGTGTATCACTGAAAACACCATAAGAGCAACTGCTTTCATCTTTCTTGTAACATCCATACATCCTTTTTTTTTTTTTTTTTTTTATCTTTTGAGGCAGCCAGAAAAGTCACTCTGGAGAAAAGAAAGAAATTAATTGAATCTTTAAAGCAAAAGCCTTATAAAGGATTTTGTTAGTTCTTGGGATAAATACTTTTGTTATTTGAAATGTTCATTCGGTTTTCATGTGAAATAATTCTATTATCAAATAATAGCTTTTTTCTCTTTCCTTCTATCTCTCTTTTTTTTTTCTTCCTTCCTTCCTTCCCTCCTTCCTTCCGTCCTGCCTTCCTGCCTTCCTGCCTTCCTCATTCCCTCCCCCCTCTCTTGCCTGCCCACTTGCCTTGCTTTCTTCTTTCTCTCCCTCTCTGTCTTTGCCATCTCTGTCTTTCTTTTTTTCTTCCCTCCCTATTTATTAAATGTTTAGTTCATTCCATTTTTGATTGGTTTAGACTTATGCAAAGTTTACAATGATGTTCTGTAACTGGCACAGCTAATATACCCACTTTTTAGGTGGTACTTCCTTTCATGCTGTGCTAACCTTCCAGTGGGCTGGTTTTGCATCTGATCTAAGAAGTGCTCCATACTATTGATGTCTTTCCTTTGTTGTCTTCCTGCCCTGTTTGATACCATGGCTGCGTGGGGAGAGCAGCTCTGCTTGAATTTTTGCATTTTACTGTTGGTGATATTTTGTTAAATGCTGTTCAATGATTTTTGGCATTGCTTGGCTTTGATGATATTCTGAGTATCTCCATTCCTTGATATTATCTCTTTTATCAGGAAAGTTCAGCTGCTTTCTCACCTGGTGCTTTTTATACTTAAACTCACCACTGAATAACTTTCTTCTTTTATTTCCCTACATATTGCTAATGACAAGCACAGTCTAAATCACTGAGGTTTCTGACAGATGACCTTGAGCCTTCCTACACTCTCCTTTAGCTTGGTCCCTGTGACCTGCAGTATTTGCCAGTAGGCAAGTTTTTCTTCTTCAAGCAGTACCTTTTATCGAGTGATTGCAGGTCCCTGATTCACTTAGCAGTCTGAGTTGTTGAGCAGAGTCTGGAGAAACCTTTCTTGTAGGGAGCGAGGCACAGAGGCAGAATGAGTGAATGAGCTGGTGCTAAAGATTTTGAATCAGAGTAGGTCCTTAAGCTCCTGGAAAGTGAAGAAAGCAGGAAGTTGAATAGTGCCCTGTTAGAAAGTGCGCTTAATGGTTTTGGTCTCAGAAACCAGAAATAACACATTACTTTTTGGGGCAACAGAGTGGTGAGGTTAATCAGCCCTTGGCAAACACTTCCCTATGGGAAAAAAATACAGAAAAGAAAGTGATATGAAAGTAATGTATACAAAACCTACAGCTTAAAGGCATATAAACAAAGATAGGATTCACCAAAATGTATGGTGACTTAGAGATCATAATATGATTTTTAAACACTTGTTTCTGGTTTCTAAATATTTAATTTTTCCATTGGGAACAGATAGTTCATTTTTCCAGTTTCATTTTTTCATTATTCTTTTTAAGAGCATATAAAAGGAAACATGATTTACATACATAGCTTTAGACTTAGAAATTATCCAGCCAGAAGCATTCTCAGGCATTTCACAAGTTCTATGTAAGGACTCTTGTTGCTTGAAAGGGCAGTGATTGAGTGAAATATATTACAACAGTGTTCAATAAAACACTAATTCACATCTTTAGGAAGTTTTAGTCAGGGCAGACTTACACTACACAATGAGATATGAGAAAATCATAATCCACAGCTGGATGTAAAATATTTGACCTTGTTATTCTTCATATGAAAGAGCTATAAAAGTGCCTGTCAGTAGACTGAAAAGACTTCCTTTAGCTTCAGCGAGGTTGGGATTTGGTCTTGATTTCCCGTTGTGTACCAGCAGCCGTAAAAAGAGAAAAGAGGGCTGCAAAGCCTATCAAATTTATATGGTACTTGGCCTAGGTCCACAACTACAGATTACATATTTTTTCACTCTTACGTAAAAGAACAAAATATACTCCATACTTAGAAAGAAAAGGGAATGATTAATTTATGTAGCTTTGTGAATATGGCATTAATGAAGAGCACTGGAGCACTCACTTCTGATATTATTCTCTAGTTTACCTCACATTTATCAATAAGATTAGCATATTCTATCTTTGGACAGACAATGCTGAAAATGATGGGGAAAAAAAAAAAAAAGATATTTCTGCTTATTCCACCATATCTCTTTTTTTTTTTTTTTTTTTGATGAATGTAGTTATTTATACTTCAGAAAACAGCACAGAGGCCAAGTTTTAATTTACAATGACAGCCAAATCTCAAAGCATAAACGATGTTTCCTTAGGTGGCACTGATTAAATGAAACTTTTTTTCCACCTAGTATGCTTCTACCTTTGAACAAAATGATCTCATGGTTCAGAGACTGCAGCTGAATTCATATGTCCATAATTGTGTTTCATCTCATCAGTCTCAATTGAACTCCTATTTGAAATATTCAAGTCCATTGATTTGGGGAGTTAAAATAAAGTTTAAATATATTTTTTAATATATTCTTTTTCATTGCATACATATTTAACTTTTTAAAGCTTTTCAAAGTATGACTTGTTTTGACCAATTTTGAAGAAATGTCTTTTTTTGAAATTGAAATTACTATCCTTTTTGTTTGCATTTCTGTCTCATATTTTACATGCTGAAGATGAAGGTAGGTCTGACATATAACACCCTGAAGCACTGGTTTTTAGACGTATCTGCAAATTAGGGTACGTTAGCTATCTTGGCCTAGGATTCTGTAGGACCTGAACAGTTTGGCATCATCATAAGATGAAATCCTTCCAGAGGTACCTGTTTGACTTTTGTTGTCCAAACCTTCTGAAAAAAATATTTCACCAACAAATTAAGCTGGGTAGGAGGTGCCAGTATAATTTCAAGCTAGAGTCATCATGCTCTGCTTCTTTGCCACTTTGCAGCAAGCCCATTTATGATAGTGCTGATGTATACCATACCTTTAAAATCCAGTCAGACACAGGTATAAATCACCAAGTGAGAGATGGTCCTGAGCACATCTGCAGAATCAGGACTTTCACAGAGAGAAAAAAGGAGACAATTATGAACTGCAGTTTCTGGGGACTTGGTGGTTATTTCAAACATTCTCCTAGAAAAGACTTTTTCTTCTCCATTAACAAGAACAACTTATTGCACAAGAAAATGCTCTGGGGCTGTTGAACAGTCCTGTACATCCACGATACCAAGTTACATCACAACTGTAAACATGAGACAAACTTGAATTTTATCCTTATATTACAATTATGACCTATATGCCATGGATTTATCCACAGGGCAGGCTAAATCTATTTAATTGGGAGTAGGTAACTTCCAAAAAATGTTTTTCACAGCTGCAGTGCTAACCATAATTGTTCAAATTCTGTCTGTGTCAATAAACTCTTGTTGCTGTTTTTCACATTTCCTTTTTAAATTACATTTACCTTATCCTAACTGTGATCAGAAAATCAATTAGGACAACTGCAAGGCAAGAATTCAGAGCACCAAATTTTCCAACAGATTGATGCTTAATTTTTTGTTCCAAAAACATCTAGCAAATTTTTAGAGATGATCTAAAGCTATTTAAAAGTTATCTGAGCGTCTAAGACAATGAGCTCTTAATTACATTGACTTACTTGCTTTTTAAATAGGAATTAAACAGTGAATTACTTCAACAATTTGAATGTATCAATACTTAACCATAAAGCTGAAAAGAGCACTTTCAGCAGCAGCCATATTTACAAAAAAAAAAAAAAAAAAAAAAAAAAAGCAATGTCAGAGGCAATATGATGGGAAATGATCCCTGAAATTACTGACTCCTGAGAAAAGCTGATTACTCTTGACTCCATTTGAGGTAAATGATTATCAAGCACAAAGTCTGGCTGTTTTTTTGGTCATTATTCTAAGAAGATGGATTCAAAGGTCTCAGATGCTACTCTCTGCGAGTTGTTATACTCTTTCAATGAGCTATGCTTTGACTCAACAAATTGAGCAAAGACAGTTTTCCTTTTGCAATTTCTAAAGGATTTGTCCTTGAACTAACAGCTATTTTTAATATTCCCTTTCATTAAAATGGGATCTAATAGTAATTCATTTTATTCTTGGTATAATTTCTGCCTCAGGCCCTGAATTCATCTTTTACAAGGTATTCGGCAGCTCTTTGGCATCTTCAGTACTAACTCAACCTGAAATATCCATGCTAAAGTCTTTTAGTAAGTGAAGCATCAATTCTAGATTTTAGGGTCATATCAGATTCACTGAGCAGCTAATTTTGGATTGCTCTGTTCTGCATGCCATCCAGGAACAACTTCCACAGCGAGTTGTATGAATGTCTTAAACTGGCAGAGCTCTGACAATTTATTCCATTTCACTATGTGCTTAGAAGTAGCTTTCCTTCATTTTTACTGTATTAAAAAAAAAGAAAAAAAAAGTGGAAAAATTCTGTGGTTGCCCTGTACAAATAGATCATTTTTATAAAATTCCTACATTCTTGATAAATATTTTGTCTGCTCATGTAGTGGGAACTGATAGGCTACACAGCAGGTTGTCAATTTTAGCTGCCATTACACTTCTAAAAACTACTACCTTTTTCTCAATGGGTTGTTCCAATAACTACTACCTACTGCTCCAGTCTTTCAGTTACAAGTGATTAGTTATCACAGAATTACACAGAATCACAAAATGTTGAGATTGGAAGGGACCTCTAGAGATCGTCTAGTCCAACATCCCTGCTCAAGCTGGGACACCTAGAGCACGTGGCACAGGGTGGCATCCAGGTGGGTTTTGGAGACAAAACAAATCTATTTTACCTGGGTGACAAACACTCTAGTCACCTACTTTATAAAAGAAAAAATCACACCACTTGAATTTTACATCTTCCTCTTAACAGCTCTATTGTCAAGTCTACTTCCAATAGTCACTTTTGTTTCACAGACATGATGACAATCCTATCTTACCCTTCACAGTCATATTCCTTAAGGGATAAAAAATGCCCAATAACTATGAGGCAGAGTGAGCATTCTTTTATCATAGCACTTAGAGAACACCATAGGAGGCTCACAGGCATTGGTTGAGATGTTAACATTTCCTTAATAGCATGTGTAAGCGTTATTTCCTACAGTTATTATGGGTTGATTTAGCAGAAGTATCTAAAGCCCATATGCTTACATGATGTAACCTCACTGTAGGACCAAAAGTTTATATTAACAAATCAGCAAATAATATCTTTTTCTCTGTTCAAGGGAGCAAAAATGAAACAATCAAATGCAAATACAATTGTTTTTGATACATTCCTTGATGATGGTGTCAGCATTCAAAGCACTTAGAATGATAGAATCACAGAATGGCTAGGGTTGGAAGGGACCTCTAGAGGTCATCTAATCCAACCCCCCTGCACACGCAGGGTCCCCTAGAGCATGTGGCACAGGGTGATGTCCAGGCGGGTTTTGAAGATCTCCAGAGAAGGAGACTCCACCACCTCTCTGGGCAGCCTGTTCCAGTGCTCTGTCGCCCTCACTTTTAAGAAATTCTTTCTCAAGTTCCTGTGGAACTTTTGGTGCCTCAATTTGTGGCCGTTTCCCCTAGTTCTATCACTGGCCACCACTGATAAGAGGCCAGCCCCCTCCTCCTCACTCCCTGTCTTGAGATATTTATATACATTGATCAGATCCCCTCTCAGTCTTCTCTTCTCCAGGCTGAAGAGGCCCAGCTCTCTCAGCCTTTGCTCATAGGGCAGATGTTCCAGACCCCTAATCATCTTTAAACCCCTAATCATCTTTATAAGTAGTTTTTACTTATTTTTACTTATAAGTAGTTTCTTGATATGCTGAATTCTCCTACAGATATGTAAGATATGATCATAATTATTGGCTGGAGATTGGACAAGATGACCAAAGGTTTATATCAGAAATGAAATGAAATACTCTAGCAGTGTTACCCATCTTCAACCCTGAAATGCTCAACAATTCTCTTGAGAACAGACACTTACTGTGTTGAACTCCGTTAAAGGTAAGGTTAAAATAGTCTGTGCTCCAGAAGTTGACAGTTAACTAAGACTAGCTCCCACAGACAGTGTACAGACTGTTCAGAAGAAATAGGCCAGGCAAACACTACACATTGCTGTATTGGGATGCATTTAAGCATAAGCCATTCTGTCAGTGCAAATAAATGAAACAAGACAACAAAACCATCGATACAGAGCTAAAGATTTACGGCATTGGTGGGTCCAAGAAGTTTGAACCATGCCGATTTTCATGAAAAGGAATCAGAAGACTTGGTTAAAATAAATATACTGTGCAGAAGAAACCACAAGCATAAGAATATAATATCACTGAGATGATCCAGGTAGAAATAAAACTTTGAATTATTTGACTGGGGAGAATAATTTTTGATTTATTTTAATAGAATAGAGTTGATTTTTGTTTGCTTTGTAAGTTCCATTTTGGGTTGTTACTTGCAGACCTTTCAACATTACAATATTGAAAAGATTTTACATAGCAGTCAGGGAAAGGATTGATGATGGTTAGATTCCACTGATAACGTACAATGTAAGAGTCAATATCACAGAAATAGCTCTAAAGTCACACATTGCAACCTTAAGTTTTTCACTCACAGTTCACCCTTTCCTTCATGAATACGACATATAATATTAAATTTTACAGTTGTTTTTATTATTATAGAAGCAAAATACAAAAGTCTTTGTCACTATATAAAAATGACAAGGAGTTAAAAATGGCATAATTACAATTAAGGTAAACTGCAGATATTATGATCTATGCTCTGCCTTCATTTCTTTTAAAAAAAAAATCCTCATTTTTTAAATTTAATTTTTACTAAACAGGACTCCCAAATATTACTGCTCTGAATACTTTCTGCAACTATAGGTTCATATTTGTAAAAGATTTCATGTTCATAATAGTTACTGATGTAAAACACCACTGATAATGTTCTCAAATCTCAAAGAGGAGTCAAAACTTTACATATCACATTCAAAAAATGAGATTGGCTTTATTATGATACAGCCATCCAGTAGGTACACAGTATGCTAGCTAGAAATCCAAGGAGAAATTGAATATTTTTACACACTTTATTAAGCAGCTATCACTGTAAAAGCATGGTTATTTTATTTTATTTTATTTTATTTTATTTTATTTTATTTTATTTTATTTTATTTTATTTTATTTTATTTTATTTTATTTTATTTTATTTTATT
>PTEX01000355.1:139669-205146 GCA_003342815.1 Eudromia elegans | reverse complement strand
CAAAAAGAGACATAATCCCATCAGAGGCAATTAGCAAGAATATTAAGTACCATCACAGCTGGGTGAGAGCACCTAGTGTGATAGGAGCCCAGATTATTTATCTTCTAGAAAAAAAAAAAAAAAAACAAAAAGAGACATAATCCCATCAGAGGCAATTAGCAAGAATATTAAGTACCATCACAGCTGGGTGAGAGCACCTAGTGTGATAGGAGCCCAGATTTCATCTTTACTAAAGAACTGGTGAAGGATCTTATGGTCACATGCACAGGACCTCTTCACTGCAGTCTCTTCATTTTTCATCTGTTGCTGTCTGTCCCAAAATGGAATCTCACACTTTACTCACTGTTCTCCTAGACATCAAGATTTTGTGTGTGTGTGTCTGTCTGTCTGAAAATTCATGTCTCAACTGTTCAAGAAAAGATTCATCTCTGTTTTTGTGGAATGGAAAGATGGCTATTAAGCAGATAGTTTTGATGAAAAGGTACATTCTATGAACTGAAACAAAATTTCAGGAAAAAAAAAAAGAAAATATATTGATCAAGAAGATAACCTGCACACAGCTCTTTTATTTAAAGTTTAACCTTATCCCAATGGTAATTTCAAATTTTCATTGACAGTAGTTTGAGTCTGCCCAAACTATTTTTGCCTTTGTTTTATTAAAGAGAAAGTTTCAGTTCTCTCTTCTGTTCCTCTTCTGGGTTCTAAAAATGTGGCCATATTAATGAAAACAGATTTTGTAGTTGGCTGGAGAAAAGAACAAGCCCATGTTTGTGGGGGAAAATTCTATTTCTACTTTTTTTTTTTTTTTCATTAAAAGGTATGTTTCTACTATTGTTCTTCAGAAATATTTTAAGAGCTTGAGAAAAAGTAATTCCCATTAGACATTCCTTTCCTTTCAGCCTCTGATTCAAGCTGCCACTGGTGAATAATTGATCTATACATTAAATAATGAATTAACTCTTACATTAATTAGTAAATATTTAATTTTTTATTGAAAAAAAAATCACATTATGTGACTGAGAAGACCCCAAATGACAATATGCCATTGCTGGAGATAGGCTATTTTATGGTGATTATGTCAAGATAGATTTGTTTGATTTTCTTCCTTAATGATCATTGTATATGCTTCTTGACAACCTCTTTCTAATCTTGCTGGCACTGCTAGTACCTGCAGTTTTGATTGATGATACATGCTATGGGAAGGCATTTGTAATTTATGTTGTGTCCAGTAAGTGAGTAACCTCTTTACCAGCACAATAATGTTATAATTAAAGATATAACAATTTTAATAATTATATATTAACTACATGTAATAAATACTCAGATACATCTCTAATTTTACTATTACATGCACTTAATACACAAAATGTATATTAATTTGACATTTAGAGGGAACATGTGAAAGTACAGATCCAGATTTGTACAAGATAGAAGACTGTGTTAGCAGAAAGTGTATTATTTACTGTACAAGAAAGCTGATGTCTCTTCTGATAGTAGTTATGAAAAAAATAAATATTGTCATTACATCTAAAAAGACAAAGGTTTTCAGAGGTCCAATCAGTCCAGCTTCTCTGAAAAGAGGATTTTTGACTGAAGCCATCTATAGAGAGAAGAAAAAAAGGAATCACTGTAAGTCAAAAAGTAAGTCTTTTATAGACATAAATCAAGAGTCTGACGCAGCAGTATTTGATAAATCACTTGAGTGTGCTCAGAAAAGATGACAATTTATTGACAGATTTTCTTTCTTAGACTTTGAAGAAGACCAAAATAGTGTTTCTAGGTAGCTAAAAAGTAATGAAGCATGAGATGAAATTGTAGTAAAATAATAGAAAACACAGAAAAGGTATCATTCCAGCTTTGAAAAATGAATCATGCCTCAGATCCATGGTAGTAAAGGTATTGTTCATGCGTGTTGCTTCTGTCATTAGCCAATGGTCTGAAAAAGGAGCTGACCAGTGACACAGTCAATGAAACAAAAGAAAAAGAGAAAACGAACTGTACTCTAAAAGGGCCTTCAAAAAGAAATGAATGGGTAATATCAATGCATGCAAAAGTGTGGGCTTGTGCATGTAAGATAATTCATATTAGAAAAAGTGCTATTGTGAGCTGTAAATTAACAGAAACTAGAGAAATACAAGAGTTGGGCATTGCTCTAGAAAGCTAATTTAAATTCTTTCTCTGTTGCAACAAATGTTATGACAGACATATGAAGAATAGAATAAAAAATATTAAAAAATGTATCATAGTGCTGCAAGCTTGTCCAATATTAGACTTCTACACCTTAAATACAGTCATTTTATTTATAATAAAAGGATAGTTGCAATTGAAGTATTTTAGGATTTCCTGCAAATCTTTGTTTCCTTGATTATGGGATCTCCTCACAATCACTGAGGAAACATACTGTCTTTTCATCTGTTTCACACAGATGGCTAATATATCAGCATCTATCTGTGCTCCCTTTAGGACTAAATACTCATTTCTGTTCATGGTCATATTGGTGCTAAGTGATATTTCCCCATGAGAATCTGGTAATCAGCAAAGCTTTCCTAACAGCATCAGGACATCATTGCATTTGATGCCAGCTGTCCTATGCTTCCTTCAGTGTGAGAAGCAATACAAACAGGTGATAGAGCTTCTCTTCCAGTCAGTGAGTGGAGGCACTGGCCAAGGTTCAGTTAGGGATGATGCCATGTGTGGGGTGAATGGCAGTGAGTGCAGAGACAACAGTCAAGGCCCCCTGCCATGAGCTGGCTTTTGTCATCCCTGTTTCAAATTTCCAGTGCTCACATCTATGTTTAAGAGAGTTTCCGCTGTTCTGGGTAATTTGGCACACGGATCCTACTACCTAGTGGCACTGCAGCTTACGGTCGGCATCTCCATCATAATTAAAGTGAGAACTGGTATCTCTAAGAGGGCAGGGTGGATGGACATGCAGTTCAGTCTCAGAAATGAGTTGAGGACTTAAAGATGTCAGTAAACAGAGAGAGGAACACAGCACTTGCTCCTTTAACAAAGCACAAGAATGGTGTCTGTCCCAGTGCTTGGGAACCTCAGTTTGCGATGTGCCTCAGATCTACGCCAGATGACCCAGTGGCACTGGGAACCACTTGGATTGCTTTTGAGGTGAGATTCTGGTTTAGGTTCTTTGCAAGGGAACATGCATCACAGAGCAAAACTGCTCTGCCACTGTGTTCTGTCAACTAATAGGCAGAAAATAGAGATAATTGAGGGATTCTCTTCAAAACCCTACTACTGTCTCATTTGAAATTGTTAATATAGACAGATCTATAAACTGTAGCGATTCAGAAATGGTTAGTAAATTTTAATCTCATTCTTTTAACCTTTCTTATTACCATATATTAACAAAGAGTAATTAAATGGAAATGGAAGGTAATACATTGAAAGCTTATTGCTACAGGATATAGCTGAGGTCAAGGGCTTAGCAAGATTCAGTGAAATATTAGAAACATATGTGGATAAGAACAATCATATTTCACGTGAAATAATTTTGGGGTTTATTTTTTTTTAAAAAAAAATAAGCCTTGTAAATTCTATTAACTAATAAGAATTACAAAGAAGAAAGTTCACCTTTTGATAGGTTATTCCATTATTGTCCATTATATAGTTTATTTCTATATTTTTCTTTCTTGTCTTTGCCACATTTCACTGTAAGAGACAAGAGTAGTAGGCTGGACTAGCTGTGCAGACAGTGTGGTGCAGTGAAATTCTGTTTACTCTGCTGCTCTCATTCTTATGTGTGGTTTGCTATGCCATTTTTTTCTGTCTATAGTGAGAGATTTTAATTATAAACTGAAACAATTTGTTTACAATGTCTGCATTACTGAGATGCACAGAATAAAATGTGAATTGTGGTCTCAATATTCTGAAATGTTTTTTTCCACCATATAAATTACTCTTGTGGCCAGATTCAAAACGGATAAAAATGGCTGCAGTTTCTAAACCTGCAGAGATTACATTAGCAGAGTATAATTTTTTACCAAATGCTTTTCTGCAGTTTTAAGATGTACAATTTTTTCTGACACATCTTACCATAAGAACTCTAGATTCATTTATTGAGATAACGCTCTGAAAATTATTTTGTTGGTAGTTTTATTCTTTCAGCGATTTGATCTAAGTAACAGTCTGGAAGTTTGAAGCCATAGGAAAGTGGTGGGTAAATGGCCTCCTAGAATATCTAATCACAGGAGTAAAAATATTTAATTTAATCATTTTTGGGAGATTTTTTTTTAAAGCCAGGTCAAATATATTCTGACTGATTTACTAGTGTTCACAAATGTGCTGTCTCTTGTATATAGCATTATTAACTTTTTATTCTTACATGACAGAGGGGACATAGTGTTATAAGCATACTTTCATATTAGAATGAAGCTTCATCATGACGTGTATAGACAGTGGCCTACAAAAAAAATGGCAAAAGGCAAGACATTGCTAAACAGTATTAAAATGAAAGGGAAAATCCGCAGATGTCTCTTTCCTCTTTTATTGTGGAAGCATGAAACAATCTATAGATATCTTTTCTAGGACAAAAAAAACCAAGTGTTACTGTTAAGGTGAGAACTTATCTCGTTTTTTGTTATGAAAAATCAGGCTTTAGAAACAGATGTTTTTCATTCCTGTGGGCCTCAAAATATAAAACATAATGACATTCTGCTTAGAAATACATGGGGGCTGTCTTTGCTTCAGGATTCATACCATCTTGAGAGTGGAAATTCTGTTTTATGAATGTCAAGTGGAGCTTCACACTTCGCTTAAGCACAGATAGAATTTCAAGAATACATGAGCTTTTATACAAATATAACTATACACATATAAGTAAATTTTGCCTTTCAGACCCTCAGGAATAAAATAACAAACATATGTACTGCAAGGTTTGATATTTCACTTTAAATCAGAAAGTCATTCTGCCCACTTACACTTAATATATCATCACTGCAAAATGTTTTCCTTCTTTAAAAGCATGTCATTGAATGAAGTGCAAATGAAAATTCATTATTTGAAAGAATACACAGATTATAATACCATTGTTGTATAATTTTTCATCACCTTCTGAATATGAAAAGTTTGTTGAACTACTGCTACTGACCTGCATGAAAATGACAAAAAGCAATATTTTACTACACAATGAAAAACAATGAAGCAACTCTCATTGAACAGCTGGCTCCAAATACGTCAGCCACAGATATCAACTTCTGAGACTAGACTGTGAATTTCCTGAGGGAGTACTTTCATAAAAAGACTGAGATGTAAAAGTCAGGTTAAAAGAAGAAAAATCATAAATTTGGCTTTAAAAAATGGGAGGAGAGATCCTGTCAGTCATTTTTTAAATTAAAAGCATATTGAATATTTATAGGTTTTCTAAGAAAAGATTATATAAATATCAATAAACATATAAAGTGGCCCCCGTTTAGATTCTGATATTCAACAGTGTGATTTTGTTAAGACTTAAAGACACTTCAGTTTTCAGACTGGGTTTATAAATTGCAGCACACCTCTTGACCAATCCTAAAATGGGATTTATCTAACTCATCTTTCTAAAGGTTACACATACCATCCAAACTAGTCATTTGGAATCCCTTTAGAGTCGGAAAGTGAAAGAGAGTGAAAATATCCAAATAATTAATTCCCTGCTAAAAACCAGTTTAATTGCCCTCAGGGGCTGTCTAGCCATTCTTTCTTTTAATTTTGAAAGACTTGCCCAGCATCACCCAAGAAGCTATTGACACAGCAAGGATTTAAACAGGTTTTCCAGTTCAGGGACTAATATTTTATACTGGACTATTTATTTTTAATGAGAGTTTATTTTTGTAAAACTTTCTAGGCATTTCTTTATATAGTTCTTTCTATATAGTTCTTTCTAAAACTGGTGTCTGTTTACTAATGATTTTTTTCCTCTTTCCATTAGTCCATATTATTTTGGAAGTTTGCAGTACTTCTGATTGTTCTTGTCTGTATTTTATCATCCATAAAAAATAATAAAAAGTTGCTTAAAAAAAAGAAAAACCTCTATAAAAGCACATTTTCAGACTGACCTGGCATATCACTACCAGATGTTAGACTGATAGATGCCCTTTAGATATATTCCCTTATATATGCCCTTTAGAAACAATTATGAACCTAGTGAATAGCCTTAGTCATTAAAACTAAATACTGATATGAATTCAGATTGCTGATATTCATAAGGCTTGAAATTCTTAAACTTCTAGGCCACACAATTTTTTATCTTTTACCAACCTAAAATCAATAATTTTGTAAAAACAACAAAAAAAAGAAAATCAATATAGTAAAGAATAGCTCTGAGTTATAAGAAACTATGCAAAACTAGCTGACCTTTCAATTCCAGTTCTTCTTCTCTTTAAAGATTTATCAAAGACAAATGACCCATATGCCTGAAAGTGTGCAGTAAATGGTAACTTCCTCCTCAGCAAATTCAGCTGCTAGTTGGTTTGCGCTGTATTCTCAGATCAAAATAAGAAGTTAAATGAGACAACTATATATATTGGTCTTGTTAAAACTTTTGAGATAATACTTTGAGGACAACTTTTTTACTTTAATTAAGGCAGTGGTAGATGGAATATTTTATTTTATTTTATTGTTATTGTTTACTTATATACAAACCCAACAATGTACCTGGTGCTTTAGCAGATTTACCGGTGACATCATGAAGTGATTTCAAGAATCTGTAAT
Source organism: Eudromia elegans (assembly GCA_003342815.1). Classification (NCBI taxonomy): domain Eukaryota; kingdom Metazoa; phylum Chordata; class Aves; order Tinamiformes; family Tinamidae; genus Eudromia; species Eudromia elegans. The sequence continues at coordinate 198,441 of PTEX01000355.1, read as the reverse complement.
TTCCAGGAACTAGATATTTAGAAGGTGACATGTTAACTAAAAGCAATGTTTAGTGAATATTGCACTTACCTCATGAATTTTATACTTATTTTCACTAATCTGTTCTTTTTTTCATGTGGTAAGCATACCATACTGATTAAATATCATTGGTAAGACATGTGGTCAGCTCTTACTATTGGAGAACTTGCTGGGGAAATACTATTGGAATTTGTGAGAAAATTATAAAATAAATAACGATAGTTGACTTAATTCATCAAATCCTAGTGAACACTTTGTAACCTCTTCTTAACCAAGTTATCCATCTGTGATTCTTCACCACTCTCACTATCAAAATGTAGTAGTGCCTATTATTATTACCATTACTACTATTATTATTATTATTACTATGTTATGTTCATAGCGAAAACTGGAGCTGAGTATCACCAAAATAACTTCTGTTCAAAATGGAAACAAAACCAGAAACTGCCAGCAACATAGCAGTAAATTAATCCAAAACAAAATTTAAAACTTTCTTAAGTAGATTTCCATATAACCATAGGAGAACAAAAGTGGTAGGGAAGGGGGGAAAAAAAAAAAAAAAAGTAGTATATCCATTTCAAATGTTTTTCTTATTGTTTTCATTTAAGGAAAATTTATGAATGCCTAAATGCAATATTGTGGATTTGGAGGTGGCTTGGCAAAGTGCTTTGTATTAGTCATAGATTCATTGTAGTTTTTGGAGTACTATATTGAAACCATATTGAATTCTAATATTTAATTTGATGCAGGATTCTTTGAAAATGTGCAACAAAGAAAGAGAGGAAAGGGATGAGAGTGCATGCATTAGTTACAAGGAGTAAGTCTGAAGTAAAAAAAACTCAGAGATAACTGATATGGTCATTACATGGTTAACTGAAAAGTCTGGGGAAGGGGAAGTAATCAGTAAATCTAGCCAATATTTTTAAAAATATTTAACACAAAGGAATGGTCTTACAATGTTCTTTGAATTTCTATTTACTGAAATAGAATTTGTTCAAAATGCCTTGAGAATAGATATTGGAAGTTCTTTTCTTTTGATAATATAAGCACTGCTGCTCAGAAGTATATATAAAAAAATGTATGTATATACATACTGATATATATACATACATATATACATACTTATATATGCATATTTTTATATACACTTACACATAAAAATGGGTTTTCAGATGAAACTAGACTTGAATTTCTAGACTGAAGATCCATATCTGGAGCAGATCCTCTCACAGGATTTTGTATAGCAAAATTATGCAGAATATTTTCTGCCTGCCAACTAGTAGAAGTATAGTTTGATAATATGTAGTCAATACTGTTAGCTTTTATAACAAAAAAATAACCTGAAGCACATTTCAGATAGTCAAAAGAATAGATTTCATTTGTGTTTCAGCTGCATTTACAACATATCCTGCAGAGATTGTTACATAACTTTAGATTTTATTTTACATCTTCTGACTTCTTTGCAAGGTGAAACATATTTCTACACGTATTTCTAGAAACCATTCCAGAAATATTTTTTATCAAAAATAGGAAGTACATTACTAAAGAATATCATTTGCAGTTATTTAAGTGCATGCCTACAAAAAAAAAAGTCTAAAATATTATTCTCCAAATCATTATCTTCACTTTATACACAGCTATTTTGTCTTAAAACATGGAAATTAGACATTAATCTCCCTTTTTTGGTTGCCTCCAAATAAAATAGCGAAATATTAAAAAATATTTCTGAAGGCTTTCAGAAATCTGGCTCAGATGTGATCATAGGGGTCTGTATGCATTTAACGTATAGAACTTTCTGATTTGCTATTTGATGTAATTTTGTGACATACACAAAATTGCTAGAGAATTTTATTGCTAGAGTATAGCAAATGCAGAATCAAAACTCACAATTTTCACAAGCTATTTAGCACCAATTCATACACCTTAATACAAATATGGCTCTGCCTTTCAGAATAAGTCATCTACCAAGCTGCTGAATAAGGATCATGTAAACTAAAAATTTATTATCAACTCTCTCATATGAATGTTTATGCAAATGATTATTGGAGGCTTTTCTAAAGGCAATTAAGCTAAGCTAAAATTTGGTTTGGTATTTAAACCTGATTGTTGCAAAACTGAGATACTGCTAATCAGTATCATAGTCTCTTTGCTCTGCAAAGAAATTTTATTCAAAAAGAATTGTGTTCTGCAGAAAAGTATAATCTTTGAAATAAAGCTTTTAAGAATAATTGCTTATAAGAAAAGAGTAGAAATAATAATTATTAAAATTATTTCTATCTTAATAATGCATTATTTAATCAAAGGGGAAGTAAATGGAGTAAGGTAGAGCTCTCTAGGATGGAGTACACCTGGGATGCAACATCTAGTTTTCTGAAAAGTTACAATAGTGGAGTTTGTGATGACCTAAAGACTCTACCTTGAATAGATTTCAACCTTGTGAAAGTTTTTTATTCATGGTTAAACAAAGAAAATATAATATTTTAAAAATGTCTTTCAAATAAATCACTGCATTGCCAAGAGCATGGAATTTACCTCATCTGGAGCAAAAATGTTGAAATGATTGTATAAATAGGAGTCAAGCATGGAAAATCTTTATCATCGTCTCTATTTAGATCTAAACTGCATTTGGGCAGAAAACTTGAAAATGCATGTAATTGGAGAGAATGACAGTAATTAAAATAATGATCTATGACAAAAGAAATGGTGGTTGCTTAGTCCAGAGAAGAGCGAATGCAATATGGACATGACAGTGATAAGTGCAAAGAGGAAAGGAAGAAGCTGTTAACCAGGAACAAACACTTCCAAAGGATAAGCAGTAGCAGACACAATAACACCAAGGTGAATTTTGACTGGCCTATTTTTGGGGTTTGTTTGCTTGTTTGTTTGTTTTGCTGAGAGTGAGGATAGTCAAGCACCTTAATTGCAGAAGGAAACCATAGAATCTCTTTAGATGAAAAATTTCTAAGAGCCATTTAAAATAAATGCCAGCTCCATTCTATAACTGTCATGGAACGAGTGGTGGGGGAGTGAGTGACACAATGCACATCACTCGGGTGAAAGAAACAGCAATAGGTTTTATTGATATGGACAGTGATTTCACGAGATTCTATGGCAAGGTCACTTACTATTTACTTCATGGAAGTTCAAGATAATACACGGAATTATCTTGGATGCCCTCCCGTTGGGTCATGAGGTTCAGATTGGACCCCCTTGCTTTCTAAACTCCTTCTGAGAGGAGTGTAGGTGCAGCTGGATCCAATCCTAGTCCCAGACCTGGTCAACAGTTTATGGCTAAGGGATTTTGTGCACAGTTAGAAAATAGACATAACAAGTTCAGAAAGAGAGTGTGCTATAGTTCACTTACCCCAGGTCTGTTGTGGCAAGGATCTCTCAACCTCAAGGAGTATGCTCAAGAGGCATCCCTGCTCAAGGGGAGATCCTGGCGTGCAGCTCATTGCCATGCAAGGAGAGCTCAATGGGCTCTCGGGCTGTCCCCATATTTATGGGATGATTGACTCATAGTCATTCACTGGTATGCACAGTTAGCCATATCTCCTCACACAGCCATCAGGACTGTTATTGACTTGAATGGAAGTATGCATAGTTAGCCTTATCTCCTCATTAGCACACAATGGGAAGAAGTCAGACAGGAAACCATCAGAATCAGTCTGGTTGGGCTGGGAAAGGAGTATATCCATCACAATAACACAAAATTTGAATAATATGTGGTTATTTTATGTTTTTGAAGAGTTTCTTCTTGAGCTGTTTTTTTGTAGTTATGTGTCTATGCCACATAAGTAATCTCTCAGGATGCTTGACTTCTGTGAATACTACCTGTGATCAGTTCTGGCAAATGTGAAAATGATTGATTGTCACAAATGTAACAAGCTGACACATTTTATTCTTTACTGAATTTCTGTTACGAATCATTTTTGATGTTTTGGCTCCATTTATTTAGGCTCTTTTAAATAATTTCTTTTCTGAAATAAAATAGTACATGATTTCTATGACTAGTAACAAATGTGAGTAAACCGAGCTTTTCTTCAGTATTAGAAGGTTTCTTTGCTAGGTTTCACTGAGTGTTTGTTCAAATTAAAAAGAGATTGTTGTAAATGAGCTTTTTTCCCTCTACATCTGGCATGTGCTTCCAGCTTCTGTAATGCTTCTCCAAATGTGTGATTTTTACAAGAAAAAGGTAAATAACCTTTAATTTCATTTTTTTTCTTTAAATAATGCAATTTTTATTAATAAAAAAAAGTATGGATGTTCTTTTTTTTTCCCCAATATATGCACTTGCTTTTGTTTCCCCTAACTGTACTACAATCAAGTGTGAATAATTTATTTAATGATAAAATTGCCTAGTGTTTATGTTTAAAAGTTGAATTGTTTACTTCAAAAATATTAACTGTAGCTTCCATAGCTAAATAGCATAGTTTCTATAATGGAAAAAAAAAACCCCTTTATAAAATAACCATTTCTTCAAATACAACTACTATAAAACTGTACAGAATTACATTTGTATTCCACACAGGACAATAAAAAGAAAAATGAGCACTTACTAAGGACTGTTTCATTAAAAATCATATATGATAATGTTTAATTTTAGACTAGAAATAGGAATCAAATAAAATTTTCTTCTGAAATTAATGTCTAATTCTAACTGTAATAGCTATAAGTGTAACTCCCTGAGGATTCATCTACAATATATGCTCAAAATAAGCACTTGCCAGACTTGAGCATCAATTCACTGTAAATTCATTCTCCTCAAATTACCTTGTTTCTTGCTTAGATTGCCTTCTGGAGCTTGACAGTCATCAAAGTTTCCACAGCTTGCCTTTAAGCCTGACCAGAACTGTTGGGCTCATGTCTATTGGCAAGTCTAGTGGCATTTTACAATGAAGTCTCATGGCTAATCTGAACCAACAGCTGGATATAGGGGCTCTACGGAAAAATGCTGGCAAGGAGAGGTACAGGATATGTAAATTTATATGAAATTACATTACAAAAATACAGGATGCAGATCACACAACACTTGCTTATGAAATGCAATCTTGTGCCAATGCCCTGCAGAAAGTCAGAGATACTGATATGCTATAGTTCCAAACCCATTAAAGTCAATGACCTTCAGCTTTCATTATCTTTGGACAACGTACGCATTAGGTATCACCATGAATTGGCTTAAAACGAAGAACAGTTCCAAGAATGACTACACAATTGTATTCATAATGCAAAACTCAGTTGGTACTATCAGTCCTCTTCCAGTTGCCCTCCAGTATGAAACAGTTCTCCAGTTGCCCTCCAGTATGAAATACCTTCTCTTTATAGTAAAGTATTTACATTTTATATCAGAAATTAAGGACTGTATTTTGATTGAGTGCTGCTCCAAATCCCCAAAATTCAAATATAAGTTGAGGTCTCTCTCTCCAGTTCAGTGTGTTCTCCAAGAAAGGAAAATATGGCAAATTAAGGGTTTAGGAACTAACTAACTAACAGAAAGGCACTAGCCTTAAATTGAAGCAAAGACAGAATTCTGACATGTAAGTCAGCACTCACTTTCTACATAACTCTGGACTTCTCCTAATTCTTAACTGGGAGTTTCTGTAAATTTGAAAATTTTGTTCAAAAATTTCTTCAGGACTTCAGTCTTGTATCTTACTTGCTTGCTACCAGTCCTATATTTCCTGTTGTTTATTTATTTTATTCCAAACAAAATTTGACAGTAGCCTACTTTGTATTTATTTTCTGGTCAATTTTATTTTATTTTACAACAAATAACACATTTCAGTGGAATGTTTTACTTTTGCATGTTAAACATGCAATAAATTTTCAGAGAATGTACAGCCATACATACAAGCAAATATTTTATTTTAAATAGACCACACAACTAATTAAGTGTATACTATGTAAAAATGTTGTATAAATTCTTAATCAGACATTAATTTTAAAATTTAACTTAATTTTGAAATATTTAAAATTATTTTATATCAGTATATTGTTAGGTTTTATCAGACACATAAATTAATGTGGTACCATAATGTTTAGTTACTTTATAGGTACCTGAAATATGTACCCAACAGAAGACAAATTCTTCTAAGAAGTCATTATATGCATGTGAGTAAACACACATAACATTATTTTTCATTATGTGACTAAAAATACACATCTTCTAGATTTTCTGCATATTGTGTTTTTTTGTAGGTTTTATATTATATACACACATACATATATATATATTTATATATATTTATATACATATATATATACACACACACACTCCTTTGGAAAATAAGGGTAAACACTCTCATCTCTGCTCAGTGAGAGTACACTGAAAGGAGAGTTTAATAATGGAGATCCACAGAACTGAACTAAATGCAAGCCACCATGGAGATTACTCCACAGAAGGTTTGTTTGTCACAGAAGAACCATAAAAATAAAGGCTCATAACAGACCAGCTTGCCCAGAACTGCCAAATGAGTTGAACTTTGAAAGTGCTAAAGGGCATAATGGGCTAACGAGCAATGAATGAAGCCAGAATAGAGCCACAGGTTGCTTTGTTTGAGGCTTCACACAATAGTATGTTGGGATCTTGGCCTCGCAGTACATTACAGTTAATCCCCTGTGTTTATCCTAATCTCCTCCCTATCTGTTTAAGCTTCAAATATTTTGCTTTCATTTCAGTTTTCCTTTCTTTCCATCCTATAGGGATTGAGAAGGTATTATATTTCTTGCTTTGTCCTACAAGAATGATAAAAGGATCTCATCAACCTACAGAAAATAGCATAATTCATGCTACCCCAGTAATCACTGATGGACACGATAAAGAACATGCCAGTAGGAGGCATCTCTAGAATTCAGCATGAAGTGTACTATTGATAAAAAAATTATTGTTTAAGAGAAATTACTCATTTTTATCATTAATGAAACAAACATAACTTTTTTTTAAATCTAAACTTAAGTATGAACAATGAACTTTTTTTTTCACTTTTTATTCATGGCATTTTTGGGTTTTTTTTAATTTATTATTTTATATACATATTAACATTATGTGTCTATTATTATTATAACCTTATATATACTATTGAGTTGTAAATATTCCATGAATCCTATATAATTCATATTATACTAAATGGGTTGAACAGTACTAGTAAATAATGCAATCCTAGCTAACAAGTTTCACAGCAGATATATTTACATTCTTAAATAACAGTCTACAGCATGAAGACCTTATTTTTCAAACTTTTCAAACATGTATATGTACTCATAGGAACTTAGTGCACACCACGCATCTGCCTAATCTTATCTATGTGACTCAATAAATTCGCAAGGGTGACACGTGACATGCCTATAGTCAACAACAAACTGGAGAACAATTTTGCCTGCTTTGCATCCAGTTGATTTTGACTTCCCAGTCAAAAAAGTAGACATGGACTTATCACGAGACTTAAAGGGGCACATGTCACATTACTAATTTCTCTAATAAGAAAGAAAGCTAAAGGGGATAAAAGGAGGCACAGGAGGCAGTTTCTTTCTTTTTAATATTGTTAAGCAGGGATAAACTAGCACTCAATTAAAAAGCAAATAAATAAATATCCCCATATGGCAGGGGAAGTGCTCCTCAATTCTTCCTTTCTTTTAGAGTCAAAAGTTTACTGATGTAACTGGTGAGATTTCAAAGAATTTGAGTATTCTAGATGAATTTGTGTTTTTAAGCTTAGTTTTTAAGCAATACAGGTAATCATTTCTTGGTTTTAAAAGAGAACGCTAGGTGAGCCTGAGACGCCAGCACTTATATAAATAATCTGTCAGCAATCTAAGTGACACATTATATTGCTAGAAGAGTCTTGTCTCCTGCAGAGTCCCTGTGCGGTTGTTACTGAACACATGCAAGGGAATCCTGCCAATGAAAGTGCATTTCTGACCTAGGAGGTCTGAAAAGCTGGACGTAACAAACCAAGTCTAAAAGCTTGTCTATTCAGGGGCATCACAAAGATCATTCTGAATTAGCCATACAGCTGACTTGGTAAATCCTTTTTGAACTCCTGATTGGACAGTCTCATAGAAAACTATAATGACTTTAATTTGATTTGGCTTAATTTACTTTGGAAGTGATTTAAAGTCATTGAATTAAACTCTGTTTAATTTTCATTATAGTTTTCACACAGGGATTTTATGCAGTTTAGCTAAACCACTTGATATTTACGCAGTATGCTAATTTGAATCAAGTATCTTGAACTACTCCGTATAGAGAAGGTGTAAGTCAAAACAGAAACAAATGTTAGAATTACTTTCTTAATTGATTCTAATTTCAACTGTGTACATGCACACCACATGCATCCACTCAGACATATGCATGCAAGCACAGAATTATTACTAATATTTGAAATTAAGTAAAAATGTCTGGTTTCTTAAGGGAATTCTTCAGAGTTAATTGAAAATTTCATTTCCAAACTCATTGAATACCTTCTTTCCTCAAATCTTAGTGCAAGAAATACTTTTTTTCAGGAATAATTCCAATCTTATGTCTAAGTGTGATTAATAAGAAAATATTAAACACAATGGGTAGTAATACTGACATTCTAAATCTTTATTACTCCATGTGACAGACATGTAACTTAAATTTAGCACTGATAAATTTTATTGAGCTTCTTGATGCCATCCATCTAAAATATGACAAATATCAGTGACAATTAGATCTGTTTACTTAAAAGCATTATATAAAAGTTAAATCCTCAACTTCATGCAGTGCTAAAAGTGGTCATACATTTCACTAAGGTATTGAGATAATTTTCAAAACTGTAAAAAAAAAAAAATTTTTTACACACTAGTATTCATATTCTGCCTCAACAGTTATCCTTCAGTTTATTCTTTCCTGGAAGCTTTCCTACAATTTTTCTTCTCCTTATGTCTCTCCTCCTTCCAAATCCTTCACTCTCTTGACCTTATTTAGTTTGTCAGCACTTTTCTCCTCATCTTGCTGTTGATGCTGATCCGACAAGACTGCTGCCTGCAATTGAGCATTCCCATGGCCCCTGTACAACAGACTGGCAGCAGGAAGGACACTTCCCAACTCACACATCTCTGGATGTTAAAGGATCCAGATGACCACATATGTGCATGACCAAGTCGCTCAATTTTTGATTCTTGGCTTTTCTAAGTCAGGAAAAGCTTCTGCTACATATGAGATCTATCACAAAAGACAGTGCTGCCTTTAAAAAATAGCCTTCTCAGATCTCTGCATTTCTATTGTCTCAAACAGCATATGTGAGCGTGCATGCCTTAATCTCTAAAAACTAATAAAACAGGATTATTACACCAATTCTACTAGCATATTCTAAATTTATACTGTGGATATACAATTATCAAAAAACATGTTTAGAGCTCAAGTCACTATTGACACTATCTGCTCATGCTTACAAGGAACAGTTTTAAATCTACTTGCTTATTATACTTATTATCATTGCAGAAAGGGCATGTTTCATTTAATTAATGCTTTTGATGATGGTAAAATTACTGGTATTGAAAATCATCCATGAGAATGTCTGGAAAGACTCCATGACATGGCAACTGTGAGGTCCTGTTGGTTAAGTCTCTAAGTAAATGCCCATTATTACGCAATTCATGGCTAACAGTTTAATGTTTTCATACTTACATGAAGTTCTGAATTTGACACAGAAAATATTCAAATCTATGAAGCAGAGAATTTGAAGTTGCTTAGAGGAAAAAAAATCAACAAAGTTGGCTCAGCATATCACTACCTTATAACCTATTATATTGTTACTTATGTGGACTAGTATGATAATAATTATCTCCCTGTCTCTAACGAGCTATGGCACTCACTTAAAAGTAAAAAGTGACATGATTTTAGTCTGTTTTAGTTATCTTCATTGATTAAAACTCCAAGAGATAAACACATATGCTTTTAGGGCTACTTTCCATTTGGCTTCAAAAATACTTTTTTCCAGGACCTCAAGTTTAAACTAATAGACCAGACTTCATGATGTCTCTTCTGAGTTTAAAGTACATCTGCAACCACACTAGTGAAGGCTTATTAAAGATTTTCTGTCACTGTGACTCCTGCTCCTGAAGAAGGAGAGAAACATAGTTGTCGTGTTTGGTCACTGTAGGAAGCCTTGAAATCCTACTGCAGAGGCATCTATTTACACAGTTAGTAAGGGAAGAATTAGGGATGTCCCTGCCAAATGGCTTTCTAATCAAAGGGTTAGAAATAGACAGAGCTAATAAGCTGCCTAGAAAAAAATATAGAAATTTTATTAATATTTAATAGGAAAATATGTTGTCAGGCATAAGATATTTAGGGCAAAATGGAATATAAAGGGGAAAAAAAGATTTAACACTTTATTTTATTTTTATTTCAATTAGAATACAAAAATTTACTTACTAAAGGTAACTTACTGCTTCAGCTTTGCTTGACTTTCAAATGTTACTCCACTGAAACACATTTTCCCATTATTCTGTGATTCAGTGGTATACAGAAGAACATTACTTTCTTCTTTTTCTATACAGTCATTTCTCTATTTTGAGTAAAAGTAAATATTTTCAGTTATAGAGAAACATTTATACGAATGTGGAAAATCATTTGTATAAACTTGATGTTTATAGACAAAATGTGCTCCAAATGTTTTGTACACACACAAAATTAGGAGTACTATAAAGTTTTGTGACCCTTTAGGAACAGTGAGCATAGTCATCATACGGATTATAGCTTAGTTACCTTGACCTTTTCACAGAAGGCATACACAGCCTTTTAGGAAAGGAAGCTGCTTCATCTCTACATCTCTCTGAGCAATTTGCAATTAAAGAAAAGATTTTCCTTCTGTCCCAGGCAGACTTCTAGTTGCCCCTAACATTCAACTTTTCAGTCTTTCATGCCATGTAAAAAAAAATTGTAGGAGGAGACTCTCTTACAGTGCTTCAGCCTACACATTTTTAATACCTCTGCAATAGTCAAACTCCAGTGTAACAGTCAATCCCCAGTGCAAGCTGAACATAACAGTGAATGTATAACAATATAAGGAATTTTTAAAAAGTTGATAAATAACCAAACTTCTTATTTAGCTGAAATGAATCATATGCTAATTTATTAACACATTCATATGTGACAGTTTCTGCTAGGTATATATTCTCTGATGACTAGCAAAAGAAGATCGTAAAGAGTTGGGATAGAAGAGTGAGAGTATTTCTATCATTAAACCACTATAAATGTAATGCTTCTAACAATATTTCATTATTATGAATAAAGAGGAAAAATCATAAATGATGTGATACAGAGAAACTTCCTGGAGTGAAGGAGTTGTTTTGATTGCATCAGCTAATGATAGGTCGACGATGCAGCCTGTAGAAATCATTGATTCCTTAGCTATTGCATATTTTATTGTACTAATGCTTCTTACAGTAACTACGGTATTAAATTAGAGTTTTAACATTATGATCCATAAATAACACAAAATCTGGTGTATATAAATCAGAGAATTAAACTGAAAGTATAACCTGAAGATTTATATACTAACATACTAAATCAGTACTTTAAAGTTAAGATTTGTAAAGAGATTTTATATGCAGCATACATAAATCAGAATAATATTTTGAAAGTTAATGAGCACAAATCAAAATTTTGATGGCTTATATTAATGAATCATGGAAAATTGATTACCCACAGAAGAGCTTTTAAATGTGGAAATTCTCATTTTTATTTGATAGCAGACACTAATTTTTGATAAATTTACTTTCTCTTTTATATATTTGAAACAAAAATACTTACTGTGGTCATCAGTCAATCAAAAAAACTAAGAGACATAAAATTAAAATAATTGTATGGAGCAACGTCTTAGAAAGCAAAAACTAAGGTTTGGAACTCCTAGAATTTCACTTTACCCAAAATCAAGGATGCACAACAATTGAAGATCAAGTACCTAGACCAGATTAGTACAACTTAAACTGCACATAAGTCAGTTTTGCTATTGTTTCCTTTTAGTTACATATTTTTAAAGCCTTAACACCATTCATTAGCAAAGTGCTTGAGATTCAGCTATCAGTCAGTACTATGTTTAGTACTATCATTACTTGAGTCATGAGTCACTCCAAAGAAGCCTCTGCTCATAGTAGTAGTCAACAGGAAAATTATGACCATTTCCTTGTCCACTAAGAATTGACTTCTGTGCAATCATTTTGGGGGGTGAAATAATGACCTGCGCCTATAAGACAGCTTAATATTTATTTCAGAGGTAATATCCTTTAGGACAATGTATTATAAAATTTATTTTGGATTTATTCTAATATATCAAGCAAAACAGAACCCACTAATGATCAGCTATGCAGCCTTGTCACTGAGGTAAGCTTTTTTATCATCATCCACTTCAAGGATATTCCCATGAATTGTTCTAACTTCTTTACTCTGACCTTCATACCTGAGTACTTCAATTCCTTCTCAATTTAATCTTTCAGTTCAGTCAAAACTCTTAAATTAATTAACTCTGCTATCTCTTTCCTCCTTTTTTTTTATTCACACATTTCTCACAAAATTTTAAATCCATTTCAATTCTTTACAACAGGAATCATGTCATTCTCAAGCATACCTGAAAAGCATTTATGCTTCTGTAATAGGTTGCAGGCTTCACCTGTGTACAAATGTTTTGCATTTATTATATCTATCCTGTGAGCATGACAAAACCAACAAAACCTGCAAAACAGAACCTGTTGCTATGAAAATTTGATCTCTGTGAAAATTTTGTTCACCTAACATAACTCAAAATAAATACAACCTGATTTTTTTTATTTTAATAAACTTGATTTCATAATCCACAATCATTGACACAATTTAATTTTAATAAATGTCACCTCTCTTCACCCTTCTCCATCTCTGTGACTCTTGCTTTATATTTTCTTCCTTATCCTAAATAAATTCAAATCCTAAAACACCTTCCATCATTTAAGTGCAAACTTAAATACTGATTATATTAAACTTGAGATATATGGGGCAATTATTTTTACTCCCAACTAGGACTGATTCCTGAGGATGGTAGACATCTATATTTACAAATCTAGGTCCTTGGTCCTCAGATGACACATGGTACTTTCTGCAGATGGATCGTACAAACTGTGCATCTGTGAGTAAGTGTCACTGAGGTATTTCAGCTCCCTTTTGCCAACCAACAAATAAAAATCATCCGCAGATGTTTCAGAGGAAAAGAGGGAGAGAGAGACAGAGAGGAGTCAGTTCTTAAGGAATATGTGAAGCCAGCCTAACCCTCTGGTGTATAGGTTAGAAAAGCAGGCATATGTGTAACTGGGGAATTTTTCCAGACTCATTTAAAAAGAAATGATGAGCTCAATATTGGCTGCAGGAAGCAGAATTCTTCTGTGTATAACATTGGAGTTTGTAGCATCAGTGGTGCATTTGCAGAGCACAGTGAATATGAACAGCTTACGCTAGAGATTTTTATCATTTTTCCCAAATGTTCAAGATAGAAATGTGTTGCAAAAGAGGGAGGGGACAGAATGAAGTGTAGCATTATGTGACTCGTGTTTCCTGTTTATCAGGTCTTTTATTCTTCTGCCTTTCTATTGTCTGGAATAAAATTGGGAAACAGTAAAAGAAAATAAGTAAACACAGGTTAAATTCAGAAAAGTTATCTAGCTATGTTTGTGACTAGTGATGTACAAATAGTCCATATATTCTCATATATATATTCTCATATATACAAAATTTGGAAAGACAGTAAAACACACCAAGTAATATATTTAACATTGACACTCATGGATTGTTGAGGATTTTTTATCTGTATATTGGAAGATTTCTCTCTCTCTCTCTTTTTTTTTTTTTTTTCCCCTCATGGAATAGAAATGAAAAGTTCTTGCTAGGTTATCTAATATGGGGGATCATTCTCTTTAAACTGTTCTTTCATATTCAGTACAGTAATACAATTCCTTTTGAGAATGAGCACAAAGGAAACAAAGAAAAAGAGAAAGAAGCCATTATTTCACCATGGGGATCATATGAGTCGCTGTTAGACTAGGACATATACTAGGACACCTTGAGAGCTTCCCTATTGCAGAGAAAATATGCCTCTTCTCCAAGGAATAAAACAGCACACACTTAGAAAGGAAAAGATAAAAAAAAAAATTAAATCCATCTTCATTAATGTTTCTTGTATCTGTACCTCTGAATCTACTAATTTCCCAACACTGATCAGCTGCTTTTTCTATCCAAGTCTTAGTCGCTCAGCACATGATATGTCTAGATTTTGCTGTGGCTTTCTTTCGTGCTTAATTTTCATAGTATCTTTCCAAAGCCTTCACTACCAAACAATGTATGACTTCCACCCACGTTTTTGGGAATCCACATGTGCACATATATTCATCTCCAAAATTTTGTCTCCTAACAGTTATAAGCCAATTATAAGTTTGTAATGGGGCATATTGGTAAAACAAACATACACGAAGTAAAGAACATAACAGAAGTAGCTAGTGTACAGTACGAATGGCTTTACAGGTTGTTAACTCTTGAGCCATTTTTTTATTGGCTTTCCAGTGAAATTGCAATTATTTAGTACATACTAAATGTCATGTTATTTTCTTTATTTTTCTCAAAAAAATACAGTGCAATTTAAATTTTCTGTATTCATTTTAAAGATGAGGAGACCAACTCAGGTAGTTTAACCTCTATTACGATTCAATTACTTGTATGTTAATTCTCTCTGGCTTATTTGGCTTCAATAGTGCCAACAAAGTAGTTCTTATATTCTACTTAAATTAATGTCAACATGAGCAGAGCAATGAAACATCAACATGTGCAACATATTGTCACTTTACTACGACAGACAGGGTTTTAGATACCCTGCTATAGTTCATTAATTTAGAGCTCTAATTTTGGTGAAAGTCTGTTTTTCTATATAATGTAAATGGAATGAGACTGAGATTGCTGCACTTTGCACAGGAAAACAGCACTCTTTAATTGATTTACTATTGCTGTACATTAGTAAATGCACATTTATGGATATTACCTGTGCCAAAAAGCAAAAAGAACATTAAAAAAATCAATAGAGATGATTAAATATCTTTAAAAAAATAGTAACTTCAAGATGTGTGAGGCTTCATGCATGACACATGCAGATATAAAGTGTGAAAGCCTACATAGGAGTGTAGAGAGGGCATATCTATGACTGTACTGAAGTACTTTGTAGGTATGATTAACTTTTTTCTTCAAAATTAGATAAACTTGCAGTGAAATATTTCCTGAGGTTTTAATGTTGTGGTTTAATTTTGACCATTATTTTGTTTGTATTCTGCCTATCAACATTTGTTGTCCAAGAATATGTAATATGATGTCCTTCTGGGGTGTCTGGTTACCTGGAAAACAGAAGAAGAAATGCTAAGGAGTGGGGAAGAATATTATTCTTATTCCCAAGAATAAGAAATATATCTTTTTTGTTTGTTTGTTTGTTTGTTTGAGAATTATGTGTAGATAAGCTTTCATCAAATGTTTCCCTAACGGTGTACTCATATATAAAATGACAGAATACTATTTACCCAACAGAATGATAATCACTTGCTAAGGCTATTGTCCATATTTTAAATAAATGTTTTCACAGATGGTTTAGGTGTCAGATATTTCTGGAAATCGTCCAGTTCCCCTGCACAAACTGGGTCAGCTGGATCAGGTCGCTAAGGTCCACTCTCACAGTAGAACCTTTTTTCTCTTCTGTTTCATTTTGTGCCCAATACTTCCTGCTACTGGGCACCACCGAGAAGAATCTGGCACTGTCCTCTTTATATCCTCCCTTCATACATTTGATCTAATCTCATAGAACCTTCTTTTCTCCAGACTGAGCAGTCCCAGCTCTCCCAATCTCTGCTTTTATGACAGATGCTCCAGTTCTTTCATCATCTTCAGGGCCCTCGGCTGGACTCACTCCAGTATGTCCATGTCTCTCTTGCACCAGGGAATCCAGGCTAGAACAAAGCACCGTGAATGTGGCCTCTGTGGTTCTGAGCAGAAGGAAGGATCACCTCCCTCAATCTGCAGCTGATGCTTTGCCCAACACAGCCAAGGATGCTGCTGGCCTTCCTAGGCACTGGGCACATGTGGCAGCTCGGGCACTCCCTGTAAGGCTGCTGTGACCCGGTTTGCACGTCCAGGCTGTGGCGTTCCACCTATGCTGTTTGCTGTGTCTGTCCCTTCCAGTGGAGAAAGTAAACAATGTGTCTAGAACAATCTGTGTGTCTGGTGAAGGAAGCTATGAAACTGTTTGAATGAATGGAAGTTTAGTGGGGAAAAAAAAAAAAAAAAAAAAAAGAGGGCTATAGTCTAGAGAGAGATCCAGTCATGTTTAAGGAAAATTCAGAAGCATCTTGAATCCCATTAGAATAAAGCCAGCTACTACAAATCTTCCAAACAAAATGAAGCACCACAAGTGTTCAACAGTGTGTGTGACAATTAGCAGGTGCAGCAAACATCAGTTGATATTTCAACAAGTCCCCTGCAGCTTCAGCTTTGGCAGTAGCATCTGGACAACTACTATTTGTGTGTTACTTTTTTGCTCTTTGAGGCACTAAGTTTACTATTCTTTTTGTGATGATATCTTGTAATATTGTGAAATCATTTTTCCTTTACTCTTGAGAAGCACAGTTGGCTCTGACACTTGGCCAACTTTTAGTAACACATTTCTAATGTCAAAACATGATCAGGTGTAGGCCTTGGGTTTTTTTTTTTTAAAATCTGACTATACTTAGCAAAATGAATGAAAACTGTGGTTTTGGAGAATGGTTATTTACTTAAGGAGAACACAGGAAGTATTTGCATGTCTTTCACTTTAATCTGCACATATAATTTAATGAAGTCACTCCTATTATTTTCATCTCCATAAATGAAAAATCAGAATTGAATGTTAGCATGAAATCAGCATGTTAGAAGGATGTCACCGTTTACAACTACAATTCATTCCATGTCTTCATCTCAGGCTCTACACCGGAATACTGGTGGAGATTAATAGACAGCAGATTCAAGCTACATACTTTCTACATCACAGGCAAACTATTCTACCTAGAAGAATATGGGAAATGAAATGTTGGAAAAATAGGTAAAAAACTTTAACCTTGTCACCTGACTAAGTCTAGCTATCAGCTTAGAGGTGGAGACTTAGCCGCTGCCGTTTCCATGGTTTCTCTAGCATGAAATACAGAAGTCCTCAGGCAAAAAGGTGTCCCTAGCACGTACTTGACATGCTAGAGAATAAGTTAAGTACTGGTTTTTAAACTTCTGCTTAAACTGAAATTATTTAAGTGCTGGCTCACAGGTAGACCTGATTTCAGTTAAATTAGAAATTTTTGAATATTCATATGTTGGATCTTAAGTTTTATCTCCTGCATTAATTGGAAGAGGGAAAAACACCCATGTTTGGGGAAAAATGAGGTGGTAGAGAAAATACAGCAAAGAGTTATTCCGTGGGAAATTTAAGCTAAACATAAAGTAAATAACCTCCTTAAAAACTTTTAAGACAGGAAAGTGTTCTCTTATGAAAATGATATAAAGTCTCTCACTTTAGCAATGTGAATGGAAATGAGTTTTAAATAATGTTTGATGTGTGCTAGAAATAAATTGATAAATCATTATACTGTACTTTGAAAACCTGAGGGTTTTCAATCCAAAAGTTTTAAATCTATTGTCTTCCAATAAAGTGTGAAATCTGTTTTGCTGTTCAGGTCTTGATATGGATACAATGACAAGGATTCTCAGAAGCAAGTTTTATGTGATGCCACAGTTTGCACCAGGATGAGAAATAAGACAATAGATGCTTATTTAAATGCTTATCTTACAAGCAACCCAAAGGATTATCCTACCAGCAAACCAAGCAGTCTGCTAGGCAGCCTAAATTAATCTGTCCTATAGTTTTATTTGGTTCCCTTCTGCAATAAAATTGCCCTTGATGTGTCCATCTGGAAAGAAGGAAATGAATGGCCAGGACACCATATGGGCATGTCTGAAGTCAGATGTATAATTTGAATTTATTGTATTTAAAAAATGTATAAATCATCTCGCTCAAGGTAGCTGTGCAAACTAACTGGCATATAGTTCAGTTACAGATGAGGTGACCAGGGTAGGCAGGTATCTACAGCTCTTTTGGAAGTCCAGGAAGCCTCATATTATCTCTTCATAGGACTGTGGGGACAACATTACTGCAGACTACTGCTACTAGTGCCTGTGAGCATAAGTTCAATTAAAATACTAAATTGATTGTAGCAACAAAATATTTTTCTCCGTTTTTTTTGAAAGAAAAATAAAAATGAAGAAAATGAGGAAAATAGATATTTTCCTGACTCTTTTGATGTAATTTTGGGTGGTCTTTGTGGAAAAAAAAAAAAAATATATATATATATATGTCATATATACATGCAATATATTTATGGAGGTAAATGTTAAGGATTATTTTTCTCTTGGAAAAAAAAAAAGAAAATTCTTCCTTCAAAAGAAACGTAATCAATTCACAAATTTAGCCATGTTTGTGCCAACTTGATTCCAAATGCCACGAGTGCCTAGCCTGATTCATAATTTATCAAATGTATTATGAGCGTGTGTAGATTTACACATGTGTACACATGCACATGTCTGTCAAACACAGAATGCTGTCTTTTAGCACATTTACCCCAAAACGATCATGCTGAAGATGATGACTATTACCAAGATTAAAGAAAAACTGGAGAATCAAAACAAAAAAACAAACAAACAAATAAACAAAAAAATACTTTTGAAACAAAGGAGTCAGCCTGTGAAAAAGTACAAAGCATGAAGAGTCATAATAGGAAGGAGAGACCTTGGAGTGGAAGAAGCATCAATAAACCTGTTTGGTTTGCCAGGTGGTGAGCAACCAAGGACCCCTTTATGCCACGGATGGGGGTACTGGTACTCTGGCCAGTTGGAGGAGCAATATGCATGTATGTGTCTGTGTGAGAAAAGAACTTTGAAAGACTATGGAAGAATATTTAAAAATATATTGGCTGCCATTTGATTATTATTGTTTATTTTGCATCTAATAATGTGTCTAATATCTGTTAATATCTAATATCTGTTGTACGTATTACTGATCCTGACCCTTAAGGAATGGTTCACTGATTGCCATTTATTTGCATGTTGCTAATAACTCAATAAAGTGCTTTGATTCTGATTGGGTTTAAACTAGATGAAATAAGCATTTTTTCCCTGGTTGAGAAGAAAATAACAAAAGAATTCATAATGACCAAATGAAAATAGATTTAAAGAGATGTTCTTAATGTCTTTGAGTTACCTCATAAGCATCCTTCTTACGCTGAGTCTTAGAATTGATGAAGAAACAAAAATTATAATATGGTTGTATACTACTTCCTCTCTAAAGGTTTTTCCAGATTTTTCATGAGAGATTTTGACTTGTGAGTGCTAAAGATGGATTCTGGCAAAAACTTATATTTACTCACAGACACAGCACGTGGTGCTGAAAGATGCCAATTTGTGATTTTATGCATTCAGCCTACTTCCTTCCTGATGCAACATACAAAAATGGAAGATGGGTTGAAACTGTATTGTCACAAAGGAGTAGTTAACTTCCTTCGGTCTTTCTGTTAGAGAATTTTGCAAAGTGTTAAGTCCTATGACTGATAAGAGAATACATGTTTTTACAAGAAATCTCAGGACACTTTTCCTCTATAAATTGGGCCATATTAAATGAGATATGGTGTTATCTCATATCTTCCTGTGATTGTGCCAAGACTTTGTATGGCAATTGTAACAATATTAAATCGTTAATATAAGGCATTCCATTTTCCATTCCAAATTCATTTTCTATCTTTTTTTTTAGCTAGTTTTAGAACAGTTTTGTTTAGAAATGACATAAAATAGTATGCTTGGAAGATATTTTTATATGAAAGAAAAGACAGCTCATGTCTATAGAATTCCATGTGAAATCATTGCATAAACTGAAAGCAATGTTACATATTCAGATAATTGCCTTAGGAGGACCAGACATTTCTTCTAAGAATGAAATAATTTGCTTGCAAATGACTCAGTAAAGGAGGGTTCCAAAAAAATCATACTCTGTTAAAAAAAACTTGAAATATCTAAAAAAAGTTGTGAGAAGTAATCATCAAGATATCATTTCAATGCCATCTGCCTAACTTTCCAATGCCTGATGCACTCTGCAGAAAAGTGAGCTCAAGCAAAGGGTACATCATTCAAAATTGGGAACATTTTCTTTACCCTTTGTTTCACAGAATCACAGACTCTTTAGGGTGGTAAGGGACCTCTAGAGATCATCTCGTCCAACCCCCCTGCTCCAGTAGGAAGACCTAGAGCACGTGGCACAAGATGGCATCCAGGCAGGTCTGGAAGATCTCCAGAGAAGGAGACTCCACAACCTCTCTGGGCAGGGATCCGTCATCCTGACAGTAAAGAAGTTCTTTCTCACCTGGAGATGAAACCTCCTGTGTTTTAGTTTAAAACCATTGCCCCTTGTCCTATCACCACCTACTACCAAACACAGTTTAGTCCTCTCCTCCCTACAATCGTACCTCAGGAATTTGTACATGTTGATTAGATCCCCTCTCTGCCTTCTCTATGCTAAACAAGTCCAGCTCCTTTAACCTCTCCTCATATGGTAAGTGCTCCAGTCCATTGATCATCTTGGTCGCTCGTTGCTGAACCCCCTCTAGGAGCTCCACGTCTCTCCTGTACTGGGGAGCCCAGAACTGCACCCAATACTTCATGTGTGGCCTCACCGGAGCTGAGTAGAGGGTCAGGATCCCCTCCCTGGGCCTGCTGGCAACGCTCCTCCTGATACAGGCTAGGATCCCATTGGCCTTCTTGGCCACGATGGCACATTGCTGCCTCATGATTAACTTCTTGTCAACCAGGATTTCCAAATCTCTGCCTTCTCTGCATCCTTCGTTGCCAAGGCACCCTCTCCATTCAGCAGCGGACTAACATTTTCCCTAGTCTTCCTCTTGCTGCTGATGTATTTATAGAAGCCCTTCCTGTTATTCCTGACATCTCTCGCTAATTCTAATTCCAAGCGGTCCATGGCGTTCCTTGTCACATCCCTGCATTCCCTGATGATGTTCTCATACTGTTCCCATGTGGCTTGGTCCTTCTTCCACTTTAAATATGTTCTCGTCTCATTAAGTTTGCTCAGCAACTCCTTGCCCATCCATGCAGGTCTCCTCTTGCTTGACTTCTTTCTAGTAGGAACGCATCGATCCTGTGCTTGGAGAAAGTGGTGTTTGAATTCTAGCCAGCTCGCCTGGACCCCTTTTCCTTCTAGGAACCTGTCCCAGGGGATTTCTCCAAACAGCTCCCTGAAGAGATCAAAGTTGGCTCTCTTGAAGTCCAGGGGAGCAATCCTACTTCTTCCCCAGAAATTGTTTCATTTTTTAAAATTTCTCTTCAGTATTTTCCAGCTAGCTATGAAATCATCTTAAGTGCTCTAAGTTTCCACTAGTTATCTGAATGCTGTCATTCATACACACACAAAATAAAATCAGGAAATCCACTTATATTTCTTCATTCAAAGATGCAATATGTTTATTTTGGAAGATTGGGGTTTATTCCACTTCGCTAAAAATGTTTAGCTCAGTAAGATTTACAAATACAAATACTTACAGCAAGATTCAAACAGAAGTACCAATTTTCAGTGGGTCTAAATGCATATGGTGCAGTATAGAAGTTCAAAGAAGACACCAGAGATTAGGGAAAGGCAGAGTTTGTTCCACAACCAAAACAGCCAGAATTTGCCTAGAGAGCAAATTATCAGGGTTTGATTCTGCCCCAGATGGTTCATGATCAGCAAATTGCACACGATTAGTCTAGTCACTGGACCAGAATCCAACAGACCTTTCAGTGGTTTTAGTAAATATTCATATAAATACAAACTTGAGGAAAACTATCATTTTTAATGTTATTCCTGTTTACTGCAGATTGTAAATGTACAGAATAACTTAGACTGAGAGAGAGTCTGCAGTCTAGCCTCCTGCTCAAGTATGCTTTGATATGAGACCGAAGATCCAGCTGCCCATGGCTTTATTATGAAAACTTCCGAAGACAAAGATTGCAGAACCTCTCTGGGCAACCTGATTCTCTGCTTGATTGCTTTCACAGTGAAAAATCCTACACCTCCCTCTTTCCCATTTTCACCCTCCTTCTCCTTGCTCCGATGAAGCAGCCTTGTGCACATCCAGTACCTCGTCTCAGCACTCACCCATTTGCAATGACCTGATAGCTGTCCTCCATGGGCTGAGCGAGCCCTATGCCCACAACTTCCCCTCACAAGTCCCTGTTTTGCCCTCACCGGTCGGGCCTTCCCAGAGCATACTACAGTTTTGACTGTGACAAAACTGGACCCCGCACTGTATTTGTGGTCTACATGGGGTTAATTACAAAGTTGCAGAACAGTTGAGATTGGAAGCCATTGGGTAGATCATCTAGTCCTACTCAAGCAGGATTCACTTAGAGCAGGTTGCCCAGGACCCTGTCCAGACAGCTTCTGAGTATCTCC
This sequence comes from Eudromia elegans, assembly GCA_003342815.1. NCBI lineage: Eukaryota > Metazoa > Chordata > Aves > Tinamiformes > Tinamidae > Eudromia > Eudromia elegans. The sequence continues at coordinate 175,891 of PTEX01000355.1, read as the reverse complement.
AGGGATGGAGACTCCACAGTTTCTTGGGCAACCTTGATCAGTGCTCAGCCACGCTCACGGTAAAGAAGCTTTTCCTTATGTTCAGCCAGATCCTCCTGTGTTTCAGTTTGTACCTGTTGCCCCTCATCCTGCCACTAGACACTACTGAAGAGAGTCTATTTCCAACTTCTTTACAGATCTTCCCTTCAGATTTTTAAATGCATTGTTCAGATCTTCCTGCCTTCTCAGTCTTCTCTTCTCCAAATTAAACAGCCCCAGCTCTCTTAGAATTCTTACAAGAGAGATGCTGCAGTCCCTTAGTCATCTCAGTAGTCCTTCGCTGGACCCGCTCCAGTAAATTCATGTCTTTCTTGTACTGAAAAACCCAGAGATAGACACAGTATGCCAAATGCAACTTCACCAGAGCTCAGCAGAGGAGAAAAATCACATCCGTTAAACATGTTGGTAATGCTCTGCCTGATGCAGCTCAGGATACAATTGGCCTTCTTGGCCACAAGGGCACATTGCTGGGTCGTGGTCAACTTACCGTCCAGCAGGACTCTCAGATCCTTCTCTGCAGTGCTGCTCTCCAGCAGGTCAGCCTCCACCCTGTACTGGTGCCTGGGGTTATTCTTTCTCAGGTGCAGGACCCTGCACTTGCTTTTGTTGAATTTCATGAATTTCCCTTTCACCCATATCTCCAACCTCTGCAAGTCCCTTTGAATGACAGCACAGCCACTCCTTTCATTTCTGTATCATCAGGAAACTTGCTGAGGGTGCAATTCTGCCTTGCATCATGATCCCTGATCACTTTATAATCACTGATAAATAAGCTGAACAAGACTGGACCCTGTATTGACCATACGCTGCTTGCTACAGGCTTCCAACTAGACTTTGTGCTGTACAGCCAGCTTTCTATCCAGTTGTCTGTTCATTTACCCTGTATAACATCGGCTTGCTTGTGACGATGTTATAGGAGAAGGTATCAATAGCATTAGGAAATCACTTCCCTGCATCTGCTAGCTCTACTGCCAGTAGTTAATGCAGCCCTGGGTGCTGGCAGACATCTCTGCTGAGAGGCCACACTGCTGGCTCACATCCAGGTTGCCTTCTAACAGGACCTCTAGGTGCTCCTTGCTAAATTCTCCCTGGCCAGCGAAGCACCAGTCTGCAGATCTGGAGAAGTTCTTCCTGCCTAGCAGCAGAGCTTTACATTTGCTGTTGAACTGCAAGGTTTTTTTGCTGACTCCTTCATCCAGTTTGTGGAGAACTCTCTGAATGGCAGTGCTGGCTCAAACATATTGACTCTCACCCTAGTTTGGTGTCATCTGAATGTATGATAAGCATGTACTTTATTATATCATTCAAGTAATTCATATAGATGTTCAGCAGGATACACCTCTGCTTGTTTCATTTTTTTTCTTATTTCACTTATTTTAAAGTTATTTCCTTGAATATTAAAATGAGGAAAAAAAGAAGCATTTCCACACTTTTCAATGTCCTGGGGCTTGTTTTTCTTTTTTTCTCTTTGCTTCTCTTTTCTTTTAGTTGCAATAAAAAGTGAGTAGTGGAATGAATGATAAAGGAAAAATAAATTAAAATCATTATGTGACAAACCAAGGTTCACTTTCAAATTGTTTGCTTTTCAAAATACAAATAGATAGGGAAAAAAATCTTTGAAAATGAAACAGATTTTGATTTTTTTTTTTCCAAATCAAATTGAATATTTGAATTTTTTTTTGTTATTTCTCTCCAAATAAAATGTGCTGATCTTCTGGTAACACCAGATTTAAGTGACCCTCTACTTTGTTTTTAATATTCCAAATTATATTACTTTTTTGCTAATTGTATGCAAATTCTATAAAAAACATGCCCAGCAGAACATTGTATAAGTATTAGTAAGAAACAATAAGTATTGCCAGTACGACTGTCCCTGAGGATTTTACTGGTTTTTCTGTAATTGAAAGTACGTTTTCAAATCTATAGGCATTTAAATATAAAAAGAACAACAAAAAAATGCTTCACAGTATTTTTTTAATTGTATTTACATCTGATATGCCATGTCCCAGTGTCATGTATGGAAAGGGATACTGCATCACGCCAAAGGAAGAAAATTAACACAGAGTCAATTAAATTGAGCAAAGAACCAACAACATCCAGAAGTGTGTCCTCAAACTCTCATGCAATTACTTTGGATCAATAGCTGTGATAAAGGCAAAAAATTATAGCCTAGCACTCTTTATGTATTTTCTACTGGCTGGAAAAATGTTTTACACACTGTACAAAATGGGGATATGGTCTTGTTGTCATTGCCAAAGTATTAGCACAGAATCAAATAAATGAGCCAGGCAAGAATCTGACTGAACCTTTTGTAACTAGGGAATGTGCAAGTAATTATTTTATGTCAATGTGACAAGAGAAAATTACATTTAAACTGTGCTGCCAATAAGCACAACATCATTTTTTTACAAGACTGGTGCCTCCAGCAAAGCCTCTGTGTTTCAAACTGGAAAAGTTTCTGAATATTTAAAAAAATCATTACTCCTGATTATTTGCTTCCTCCTCTGATAGATTCAAGGTCCAAGAGGACCCATCCTCAACCCTCCTCTGCATCCGGGCTCTGCTTTGAGATCCAGCAGCACAGAACTGCCCAGGGCAGTGGTGACCTTGGAGAGCACCTGGCCCAGCCGTCTGCTGAAAGCAAGAGCCGCAACTAGGTTGACCTGTTCAAAATGAGTCCTGAATATTTTCAGTTAGAGAGCTTCCAGTACACCTCTAAATAACCTTCGAGAGTTTAACTATCCTCACACTAAATATTTCTATCTAGACTGAATTTCCCCTAAAGCAACTTGCCTGCCCAGTGCATATCTGTGAGGAAAGTACCTTTTTAGATACTTTCTAGAAGTCCAAAATCTAATTAGATCCTCCCGAGCCTTTTCAGGAACCTGGGCTGAACAGTCCAAATTTATGGAGGTCTCCAGCCATGTCAGTGGCTCTCCACTGGGCTCTCTTCAGTCTCTTCCTTCCAACAAGATAACAGGAAAAAAGGCAAATACAACCAAGAGCAGAGTCTGAGAAAAATCCTATTACTAACTGCTTAGAAGGCTCTACGCTATTGCTATTATTGCTACTTTTATTTTAACAGCAGGCAGAAGAATGTGTTATGGATAATTATCTCCAGGGAAAATTTTCCTTTATTTGAAAAAGAAAGAAGATAATACAATTCTAAATATATGTATATATATATTTTTTTTTCCAACTATCAATAAACAACATAGGGATCCTTCTTATTTCTTCTGCTATACCCATATTGTATAAATATATTTCTTATGTCTAAAAAGATACTTCAGAGGCTTATAGCATGGAATGACAACCATCCTGGGAGCTAGGAAGCAAAAAATAAGCTCAGTCAATCCAAAAATATTCTTAACACAGAAAATTCCCCAGGTACCAGAGAAGGACAAATCTCAGTCTGGAGAGGAAAAAAAAAAAGAAAAAAAGAAAAAGCACAACAATAGCAAACCTTGTGATGAGAAAAGATATAATTTTGTTCAAATGCAACTTCCTATTTAGCAGTTGTACAATCAGAAATTACATTGGAACTGACTTTAGTAAAATGAGGCAAGAGAAAAATTTATAGGTTCAAAATGCTCAAGAATTTAGTAAATGAGCCTTGCTGAAATGTTTCTTTTCAATCAAGTATCCACTTGCAGTTAAGCAGTGATGAGAATTCATCAAGATGAATGATACTGTACCAAGAATGGGTCTTCCACAAAAATATATCTATTCCCTTAGTCTCTGATAGCAGTCACATGCTGCTGCTGTATAAGCTGGAAAATCAAAGGGGGACACTGAATTATGCCCATGTTGTTTTTCTGCATAAATAGGAAAAAAAATCTTCAGTGAAAATATGAATGAAACTGAAGAACAGACACAGAGATGGATTTAAAAGTGGAAAACTGCAATAGTTTATAATTTTTTAGAGCACAGAGGAGATTGCCCTGCCAATATTTTTCTAGCATCTTGGGTCATTCTTATTTATACTAAACAATCAACACAACATGTAGAGAAATAACTTGAATGATTTGTGGAACCTAAGTGCTTTGCACAACCCACGCATGTGCAGCTTACAGACACTTGCAGATGTTATAAATAATGCTGCACCATTAAAGATCTCAGAGGTTTGTCAGCCTTGTGTGTGTCACAGGCATGTCACTTAGCTGTCACACAAAGTACGTTTCTAGGTGGAAACACCTTGGAGTAATGAGTCAGCTTAATCTAAGCGAGGCTTCTCCTCTGCTTTCCCTACAGGGAAAGTAAACTGAGCACAAGAAAATGCACAAAAGCAGAGCAAGGAAATGGATGCACACCATAGAACATATAATCCCTTGGGACTGACAGAGTAAGGCAGGAGGCTTGGGGCAAGAGAGAGGGCTACACATGTTCATGATGATGAAATGTGGCAATGCCTACATTACTGGGTCTGGAAGTGGTGCTGAGTTGTATGGGCAGTTGCTCTGTCTGTTTCTGTGTCTATTTCTGTGCAGGGAGCAAATCTAGTGCCTCATAGGATCTCTTTACATCGTGTTTTTCACATAAGAGTGCTCCATCCTTCCTTTGGATGTGCAGGAACCAGAGCACTTCAACGGACGTGTGTGAGACTGGCTGCAATCAAAAAAGTTGTAGCACAGAGAGAATTTCAGTTGCTGCATTTCTTCCATGAGTGCATGCCATAATGCTGATCATCCCAACAATGCTGATCATCTCTACATCTTAAAGTTTGGGAAAACTGACAAGTTGCCTTACTTAGCAAGATGTACTTTTTAAATGCAGAACAATGAAGATACTAAATATGCTGAGAACTTACTCGATCCAAAGCATTCTGAATAATTTTAAAATATAAAACACAGAAGCCTGACATTTTTAATGCCTATGTCAATGTATTTCACCAGTTGAATCTCCTCCAAAAAATCAATAACCTGTACACTGTTCGGTGTTCAGAAGCTATGAGATTTTTCTAAAAATCAAGGCAATATATGGCTCTTTCATATTCAGTTTTGAGGTGAAAGAGAAAGGCCTGTGAGAACGGCAACAATTCGTGTCCTATGGTTTTAAATTTTGGACTTTGTCTCTTTTGTTGTACTACATTAAGTGCCACCAGGAGGAAAGATGAGGTCAAGGGAAAAAAGATCATGCAGGATACAACAAAGCCTGTACTGCCATTACAATACTGCAGCTCAGATTCATATGCTGTGAAAATAGCTCTTGCATAAATACACAAAGGGCATTTTAAAATCACTTTAATAATAAAATATATGTCAGGCCATACTGGAAACTATATTTCAGCTCAGTGAACTGAGTTTTCATGCATTATACAATGCCAATTACTATGTAAATAGCTATGAAATAAAGTAATGTATAATTTAGGAGTTCTGTGTTTCACAAAGTAAGCATCAGAAAGCTCTTGATGTTTATTAAGTTTTCAAAGCAGCCATGACCTTTAACATTCACTTGTACAAAAGTGGCTGAGGGACGGAAGAAGAGAATACTCATGGTATACTTTGAATTACAGGATGGAGATTGTCTTCAACTCCATTCTACTACAAGAATATTTCTGGACTCCAAGACATGTCTGAATCTTTCATAGATGAAAGGTCAGGAGCACACTGAAGATTTGGAGAGAAATATTATCTAGTACAAACACGGAAATCCCTAATTGGTCAGATGCCGTAAGTATTGCATCTTATGGGGTAAGTCAGGTTTTATATTATGACATTAGCATTCAACTTTTCCTCCCCAAGTCAACCTGCTCCTGTGACACACACCACCTATTTGTCAGTGTGTGCTCAGAGAACCCCTTTTCAGATAGTCCTGGGGGACTATGCACCTACCTAATGCCTTCTGCTAGAAAGAAAATCCTTCTCCCTATAAATCTGGGACAAGAAGAACCAGATGAAGAACTCCAAGAAGTCAAGACAGCTGGTGAGTGAGTGTACACGGTGATGTGTTCCACTGGACCTTATCTTTGTGAATAAAGAAGGACTGGTGGGAGATGTGGTAGTCGGAGGCTGTCTTGGGTACAGTGACCACGAAATGATAGGGTTTTCAATTCTGAATGAAGTGAGGAGGGGTGTCAACAAAAATACTTTGTTGGACTTCTGGAGCACAGATTTTGGACTGTTTAGGACATTGTTTGGGAGAGTCTCTTGGAAGACAGTCCTGAAGAGAAAAGTGGTCCAGGAAGGATGGACTTTCTCAGGAAGGAAATCTTAAGGGCGCAGGAGCAGGCCATGTCTGCGTGCAGAAAGACAAACCAAAGGGGAAGAAGAACCTCCTGGCTAAATAGGGAATTATTATTGAGACTCTGGGTAAAGATGAGAATTTATCACTGTTGGAAGAAGGGGCAGACAACTCAGGAAGGGCATAAGGAAGTTGCTAGGGTACATACAGAGGAAATTAGAAAGGTAAAAGCTAGGATGGAACTCCGTCTGCCTTCCACTCTAAAAGACAACAAAAAATGTTTCTACGAATACTTTAATAAGAAGAGGAGGGCCTCCATCCTTTATGGGATGTGATAGGGAGCATTTTCATCAAGCATGAGGATAAGGCTGAGGTACTTAATGCCTTCTTTGCCTCAGTCTTTAATACCCAGAGCAGTTCTCCTCAAGGCACTTGGTCCCCTTAGCTGGAAGACACCAACAGAGTGCGGAACAAACACCCCCACAATCCAAGAGGAAACAGTCAGTGACCCACCACTCCACTTGGACATTAGCAAGTCTGTGGAATCAGATGGGATCCACCTGAAGGTTTTGACAGAGCTGCAGGAAGAGCTTGCCAAGCCACTCCCCATGATCTATCAGTGGTCCTGGTCAACAGGGGAGGTCCCAGACAACTGGATACTTGTCAACACGACACCCATCTAAAAGAAGGGTTGGATGGAGGATCAGGGGAACTACAGTTCTGTCAGTCTGACCTCAATATTGAGGAAAGTTCTAGAACAGATCTTCTTGAAAGTGATCACACAGCATGTGTGCAACAACCAGTGCATCATGCTAGCCAACACAGATTCATAAAAGGCAGGTCCTGCCTCATCAACTTGATCTTCATCTATGACCAGGTGACTCACCTAGTGAGTGAAGGAGAGGCTGTGGACGTGGTCTACTTAGACTTCAGTAAGGACTTTGACACAGTCAGTTCAGAGTTCAAAAAGGCCTCCTTCTCCTGGAAAAGCTGGCAGTTCATGGCTTAGACAGCTGTACTCTTTGCCGAGTAAAGAAGTGGCTGGTTGGACAGACCCAGAGCGTGGTGGTGAATGGAGTTAAATTCAGCTGGTGACCAGTCATGAATGGTATTCCGCAGGGACTAGTCGTCGGTGTTGGGGCTAGTCATCTTTAATATCTATGTCATTGATCTGGATGAGGAAATTGAGTGCCCCCTCCGCAAATTTGCAGATGAAACCAAACTGAGAGGAAGAGTAGATCTGCTTGAGGGTAGAAAGGCTCTACAGAGAGATCCATACAGACTCGATCCATGGGCTAAGATCAACCATGTGAGGTTCAACAAGTCCAAGTGCTGACCACTTTGGTCAAAACATGCCATGCTACAGGCTTTGAGTAAAGTGGGGGGAGAGCTGTGTGGCAGAAAAAGATCAGGGGCTGAGTATGAAACAACACTGTGCCCATGTGGCCAAAGAGGCCAACGGCCTCCTGGCTTGTATCAGGAACAGTGTAGCCTGAGGGCTTGGGAAGTGATATCTGTACTCGGCACTGGTGAGGCTGCACATTTAATACTGTGTTCAGTTTTGGACCTCTCACTACAAGAAGTACCTTGAGGTGCCAGAGTCTGTTCAAAGGACAAGAAACTGGTAAGGGAACTGGAGCATAGACCTTATGAGAAGCGGCTGAGGGAGCTGAGGTCATTTAGTCTGGAGGAGATTCAGAGGAGACCTTATTGCTCCCTACAGCCACCTGAAAGGAGGCGAAGGTCACAGAATCACAGAATGGTTAAGGTTGGAAGGGACTTCTAGAGATCATCTAGTCCAACCCTTCTTCTCCAAAAAACTACCAATAGAACAAGAGAAAATGGCTGCACATTGCACCAGTGGAAGTTGAAGTTAGGCATTAGGAAGAACTTCTACAAGGAAAGAATAGTGAAGCATTGAAACAGTTTGCCCAGGGAAGTGGGCCACCATCCTCGGCAGTGTCCAGGAAATGTGTAGATGATGCACTTACGGACATGGTTTATCAGGCATCGTGTTGAAGGGTTTATGATTGGATTCAGTGATCTCAAAGGCCTTTTCCAACCGTAATGATTTTATAATTCTATGATTCTAAGAGGAGAGATTTGATAGACTAAATAAACATCTCCCATATCAGCTTCTGCTGCCAGTGGGGGAGTTGGTGCATGGTGTGTGACCTCTGCTGAAGGGTGCATGAAGCTAGGTTCATTTTGTCTGACTGCACACGTGGAGATAACGGAGGTACACTACTGAGCTAGTCTTTGAGATTTCTTTTGCAGTCAACTGAGAGAAATGGGAACTTGTGAAGAGAATCTTATAAAAATAACAAAACAGTCTCACCAGGAAGGTCATACAGTCATAAAAATAAACTGTAGGTACACAAAGATCTTCCTCCAAAAAAACTTTATGGAGACTTTCATATCACTGAAATTATATACAAGGATGATTCTACAGGGACTTTTTTTCTTTTTTTTTTTTTTCCCTCAATTTTTATCTAAAAGGAGAGAGGTAGAATTAAGGACTAAACTGATTAGGGAAAAAAAAAAAGAAGCAAAGATGTAGCTCTTGTCCTTCCTTTAAGCTCATGGGCCTTTACAGTCATTAATTTCTTTAAAAAAATGCATTTTCTGCCATCTTTAGGTGCAAAACATTAATATAAGGATTTTAGTAAGATGGGATTAGTGAGAAATATACCTTGCATTCAGCCAAGATTGATATGACATAGATCTGTACTGAAAAATATTGCAGTTTTGTGGTGCTATTTGGAGTGCTGCGAGTGCACAGTGTTCCACAAAGAATATACTAGATGTTCCTAACTGCCTGTAATCCAAGAACAACTCAATCCCAACTGAACACAAAGCAGAGTTTAAACATCTCCTTAAAGGCATCTTGGGAGCGGTAGATTTGGAAGCAATTTGTGCTGATAGGGGAGAGAAATGGATAATCAACACGTGCCTGATGAAGAGGAGTGTGTTTTTCAATAACGTCATATAGAGGGACTCCACAAGCAAAGACAGGTAAGGATAAGAAGATGTGTGATACCAAAAAGACTTACTTAAAGAGTTGTAATACTCAGAGCAATAAGATATTTTCATAAAGAAGAAGGTTCAAATCTTCCAAGTCCTATGCTAAATAGATACTTACAGGCTCCTTAAATGCATATGTCAGAGGAAAAATCCAAGTAAAAGTAAGGTTAAGATTATAGGCCTGAATAACAGAATATAAGGACTTCAGGCACTTTCAGAATTCACTTGATACTGATGATCTCAGAAATATTTTGACATAGAGGAAATTTGAAAGTGATGATGGCAAATGATGGTAAATGTCATAGCATGGGATCAGTCTTCATACACAAATAGAAGAACTAGTGAAGTAGTTAGTGTTAGTCATCAGAGCCCATGATCATAGAAACAAAGAAATGAAATTCAACAAATAACTTTTTTTTTTCTTTAATGCCAAATACTACTAGAGAAAAAGAAAGGGGTTTCACAGTTGTAAGCAAGGGAGAAAAAGCATCCCAGGAATGGGTGAGTAAGTAATATCTTGTAACAAAAGTCACAAAATCTGTTTCTTCACACATAGCAGGAGAGAATGCACAATGTGTGTTTAGAGAAAGCAAATTCCTCATCACTTTTTTTTCCTTTTTTCTGTGAAGTAAATGAGGCAAAACAAAATTTGAGCTATGTATTTCTGTTTTAATAGTCAAATGGAAACCGAGCAGCACTATGACAGTGCCTACGTTGCTTCTCTTCAGCAGCTAGCCCTCTTGTGTCAATGTTTTCACTTTTGAAATTGTTATTGAATTATGCATATGTCACTACAGTTTCAGAGAAAAAGGTAAATTTATCATGTAATTTTCTTTTCTCTCTGTTTCTGTGAGCGGGCATTCACATGTCTTCACTCTGCCTCTTTTCTGCCTTTTTCTCTCTTACATGGTGTTAAACAAGAAAATACAAGGGGATGAATAGTGTAACTTTGAGCTGCCCTTGAAATAAGGCTGCTTTGAAGTGAGAGGAATCTGGTTGTTTCCACTCTGCCCCGAGTAGCATTAAAAGTTAGAGTGGAAGGTGACAACATAAACTATTACAGTAACTCTCTTAGGGCTGCCTTGTAACAGATTGATTCTGTTATTAATGTCTTTGTCAAGGTTATAGCACTGTGACAATCCGTCAGCTAAGGACTGTCTTGGGTGAGTGTCCTCAGTTTCATCACAGACACTGCACTAATCTGATCAAATGGCTGTGAATGGGTTTTATTGCTTAATCAAGAGGTTATGCTACTAAATACAGAAGCAAGTTTGATTTTTCTGTTTTTGTTTTTCTTTTCTGAGACACTGGACTAATGTAAGCTCTGAGTGTTCATTGTGCCTGAAAAATCAACGTAATTACAAAAGGCTAAGGCCATATCATAATCACAAATTGCAAAAATTCTGTTACTATAAATTAAATGTGTGTAAATCACTTAAGGCTGAATAAGAAGCAGTATCTTTTCCCTTCTGCCTCCTAGGAAAAAATATTGAATAAAAAACATTTAATTAAGGCTAATCTCCAGAGAACTGAATTGTTTCCATTAGATGGCCACCTCTGACTTCCACTCACTTTAGGAAATTAATTGAAAGCAATTATGTCTTAGAACTGTTTTGTCTTTTGGTTTTAGACAGTCAACTCCTGTGCATGTCTCTTCACCTCTTAATGATGATATTTTATCTTGCTAGTAATCAATATATAGCATGTTCTTTATATTGATATGTACTTAGGGTTTTGTCTATTTGCTATTTGCTAATTCTTTGTAAATTTATAGAACATCCTATTAGGAGGGTGACTAGCTTACTGCATAAAAATATAATGTAAGTATACTGTGTTATATGCAGAGGTATTATTTTGCTCCATTTAATAACAGTCTGTTTTAACAGCAAACCTCAAGCCTATGTTCAAGATCCTAAATAATATGTACATATTCTTACTGTTTTCATACATGAAAGTCCTGTAGGCTCTCCTAAATCTTGCTTTTTTATTTATTTATGATTTTTATTTAATTATGAATAAAACCCTAAAAATATCAATCCAAGATGAATGATACAAAATGTCAACAAGATATAAAAGTGCAGAGAGACTAGACAATAGAGCTGGAAGCTGAGAACTTTCTCACATATTTTCACTGTAATGGCTAGGAATTATCCAAATGCACCCTTCTTCACATAATGGACAGAGATCACTCTCCTATAATTCAAATTTAGCACCATAATTGACAGCTCCTCACCTGCAGGAGGCAATCTTAGTATGCATCCAAAGTACAAATATAATCTACTGAAAGAAGAATATTTTATTTGTGATTCTCAAGGACAGAACTTGCCAGAGTTCTTGCCCAATACACATCACAATTTGACCTCTGCCTCATTCTTGCAGTATATTTAAGTACATTACTGAACTGGTGCCTCAATCAAGATAATTACACTGATGCCATTTGAGTTACACCAGCTGGAAGCCTGAAGAGAAAAATAAAGTTGAGTAATATATTTAAGTAATTAAAATAAGATAATTATTTAGGCTTTCTTTGTCATATATGCTAGGTATTTTAGTCCATTTTTAACTTTTAGTTAAATAATCTTTTAAGTCTTTTTTTTTAACATATTTTAAAGTCTGCACATTTGAACTTTGTGCCAACCTAGTCTTTCAAGATGTAGATGAATTTTGACTTCTCAAAAAAAAAAAAGGAATACAGAGAAATTGATTCAGTTTTCCTCAGTGCTACCTCTGAAGTACCTCTACGGTCTTGTTGTTGTTAGCGGCACCCAAATTCTGCGGACTTCAGGATGTTGGGGAATTTTACCATCTGCTCCACATAAATCATAGAATCATAGAATGCTTAACGTTGGAAGGGACCTTTAGAGGTCATCTAGTCCAACCCCCCTGCACACGCAGGGTCACCTACAGCATGTGGCACAGGGTGATGTCCAGGCGGGTTTTGAAGATCTCCAGAGAAGGAGACTCCACCACCTCTCTGGGCAGCCTGTTCCAATGCTCTATCACCCTCACTGTTAAAAAATTCCTTCGCTAGTTCCTGTGGAACTTTTGGTGCCTCAATTTGCGGTCATTTCCTCTAGTTCTATCACTGGCCACCACTGAGAAGAGGCCAGCCCCTCCTCACTCCCTCTCTTGAGGTATTTGTGTACATTAATCAGGTCCCCTCTCAGTCTTCTCTTCTCCAGGCTGAAGAGGCCCAGCTCTCTCAGCCTTTGCTCATAGGGAAGATGTTCCAGGCCCCTAATCATCTTTGTAGCCCTGCGCTGGACTCTCTCCAGCAGCTCCACGTCCCTCCTGCACTGGGGAGCCCAGAACTGCACACAGTATTCGAGGTGCGGCCTCACCAGGGCTGAATAGAGGGGCAGAATCACCTCTCTCGACCTGCTGGAGATGCTCTTCTTAATGCACCCCAGGATCCCATTGGCCTTCTTGGCCACGAGGGCACACTGCTGCCTCATAGTCAACTTGTCATCCACCATGATGTCCAGGTCCCTCTCCGCGGAGCTGCTCTCCAGGAGGTTGGTCCCCAGCCTGTAGGCTTGTCTGGGGTTATTCCTCCCTAGGTGCGGCACGCTGTACTTGCCCTTGTTGAACTTCATGAGGTTACTCGCCGCCCAGTTGTCCAGTCTGTCCGGGTCCTCTGGATGGCAGCGCAGCCCTCAGGGCTATCAGCTATTCCTCCCAGTTTCGTATCATCAGCAAACTTGCTGAGGGAGCACTCCATCCCTTCATCCAGGTTGTTAATGAATAAATTGAACAGGACCGGACCGAGGACTGACCCCTGGGGGACACCACTAACCACAGACCTCCAGCTGGACTCTGCACCACTGATTACCACTCTATGAGCCCTGTCATTCAGCCAGTTCCTAATCCACCTCACTAACTACTCATCTAACCTACACTTCTGGAGCTTGCCCAGGAAGATGCTGTGAGGGACGGTGTGAATGCTGACCTTCCTGTGCCTGGGTCCAGCCAGCAGCAAAGCTGAGCATGTATTTCACACACACATGCATGCACACATTTTCACATACAGTATTTATGGCACTTTCAGTTCTTGGACAAGTGTCTTCCCAGCTGCAGGAATAGAGTCCTCAGCTCTGGTGACTCCTCCCACTCCAAAGTTGGCACTGACATCTCCCCTCTGATTATACAGCTAGTCCAATTTGATGTTTGCCGATGTTCACACACATCAAATAAAGCTAGAAATAAGATTCAGAGAGATGATTAGATAGACTTTGGTGAAGTGCATGGCTCAAACAACCCTATTGACCAATAACATGTTTACATTTGAACGACTCCTTTCAATCAGCTCTTCATTGCATTTGCCCAAGCTTGTTCTTCTCACTGATTCTTTCCTAAGCACGTCATAATATTTTGCATATTTTCATAAGCCCCTTAAAACATTCAATAATGACTATTTAATCCTAAAACTCATCCCTTGCATACCACAAATTCTGTAATCTTTTAGGCAATAACACCTTTTACTTTGCATTGTATCAGAGAGAGGTTCTTTCATTGACTCAGAGTTGTGGGTTTGACACAAAGGTCAGTGGTCTAATTGTTCTTTGATAGTCCTAAGAGTAGGGTATTGAATGTTTTCTGATTTTCACTGATTAAATTTTCACTGATTAGGCTACAAGGGTTCCTCCACCAAGGACTGTTCTTCTGATCCCTATGGGGTTTTTGTGCTTGCTCTGTGTAGCCTTTACTCAAATAACCTAATGGTTATGCTTTTGTCCTCAGTTTCCTTTAGCTTGCCTTCACCTTTGAGTTTGATAGTAGAAGTGCTTTTCTACCAAAGACAAATTTCCTAACGTCGTACTAACTCCAGTCTAGTTTCTCAGCTTTCCTATGGAGTAAATAGAAAGAGGTAGGAATCTTCAGAAAATGCCTCCATGCTCCTTAAATATGAAGATGCTGCTGCACGTTGGCAATCTTCATGCTGGGCCCTTCTGTAGATGTGCATTTTCTCTCTATACTGAATACGCAAGTTGTCTTAGGAACCTATGTTAAGCAACACAGATACCTGTGCATATTTACATACTCCCATTCTACAGTGGCAAACTACTGGATTTTTTTTTTTTTAATAAAGGAGATCAGATTTTCAGTATTGAGAGTTTGAGTTTATAGAGTGTATTTATTGAGAGTATTAGTAGGTAAATAGCTACTGGTCTTTCATAGATTAAGGTATTCTGTCTCCTGTCCAACATCATTTACAACTTCTGAATGTTCCTGATCTGGACAGATACTGTCAACACTGTGTAGTAATTATTTTGAACTAATCCTTGTGGTATTGCTTGTTGATAAGTTAAGAAAGCAAAGGAAGACAGTACACAAGTACAATATCTTTTGTCAAGCCTACCTTACCAGCTGAAACTAGAACAACAAAAGGAAAGGATTGCTAATCAAGCAAAACTATAGGAACACACAGCATATGGGTTAGGACTGCATATGCTTGTGTGTGTGTGTGATACTCTTCTGCAGAGGGGAGAAAATATACCTTTATTTTTTTGAGATATCTACAGTTTCATGTTGCTAGGAAAACACTTTATAACAGCATGTAAGGGCATTAATTGACAATACCTGTGTTTTGTGGTAGAATATGAGTTTATTAGATAAGATAAAACCAAATTATATGCCTTTCTTAACATTTCCAATTTTATTTCTTTTAGAAGAGATTCTTCTAGCTTTGATTTTTCTTAAAGCAAAAATATACTGTATAGATATATATGGGAGAAAACTGAGTATGCATTTTCTTCCTTCATAATTATGACTAAACCTTATCAACGGCCTTAGAAACTGGGAGCTGTGTAGAAAGTAACACATTCACAGAAGAAAACTGGCTTTTGAAAACCTTCTAAAACCAGTCTGAAAGTCACAGATTGTAGCACTAATAACGTTCTTTATTGCTTTGGTAAATCTTATGGAGTACAAGAACCTTCTTCTCTACAAGAACCTTGCTAATGTAACAGGAAGTCATTTGACAAATTAAAGCGATAGTATTCTTCATAGCTTTTTGTAATACAGGAAGGAGCTAAGGGCCACTAAGAAAGTACATTAGTAATAGCCCCATTAAATCCCAGAAATGAAGAGCAGTTGTCACTGTAAAAGAAAGCTGTGTCAAGCTGTATGATAACTTTTCTGTCATGTAACATTCCTTTGAAGCCACTAGCATTACAGGATCAAGCTTATCTTTGTGAACTTAGTGTCCACCCACATAAGGCAAGTTTTTCAACTGCTTTAAACAGCATAACTGCCTGAACTGCAATGGAAGCAATTGATTTGAACTGAGATCTAATTTAATTTGCAACAATCTATCCCAGCAGTAAATTCTTCTTTGCCCAGGTATGTTATTATAACATTATACATCAATAGAATAACAATGTAAAAATATAATTAATTATATTATTAATAATAAAAATTTTAAAATCCTGAATATTTAATCATAATTAATCTCTTTTTTAAGTTAAGGTTTGTGCCTGTGTATGTGCACATGTTCAGCTTACTCTGGTTTGTTTTGATTATTAATTTAACAGACAATTCTAACAGAATTTTTTTTACAATATGAGTGTTACAGAATTGTTTCCCCTACCTCATAAAGCCCAACCTAATAAAATACATATCTTATTACCCAACAAGAATCATGGTTTAGAAGTTAGCTCTAGCAATAAGTACAGGATATTTACAGGTCAATTTTTCAAGGTTGGAATCATTCTTGATTCAACGTGAAGTACAAAGCTTCAAAGACTTGGGTTACTCCCTGTGTAATAGTTAAATTCAATAATTTTGTATTAGATGAACCTGCCAGGTTCACTGTTAAGAGGCTATGAATCTCTAAAATATAAGCTGCTAAAGGAACCTTTTCTCTCTTCTATTGCGTTCTTTTGAGAATCTTAAATGAACTAACAGAAATCACAAAAGATTGTTCAGAGTCAGCACATAATGCCCACTACACTTGAGTAAATTAATTCCTAGAATTCTAATCAAAAATCAAAAGTAGTTACAGTGCTCTTTTAAGTTTGATATATATGAAGGGTGGTTTTTCAAGCAATTGTCCATAATAGAAGGGTTTTCAAGCTTTTATTGCTATGAAGCTGATAAAAGCAAAAAACAAAGCAAACAAACAAAATGAAAAAAAACAGTGAATATGAATGGCACGCCTACACAGAGCCTGCAGTGGAGTTGCTACTTTGCCACTATCGGGAAATATAATGTTAAGCACCATGATAAGTGATCTGTACCATAAACAGGAATAAAATTGGGAAAGCAAAACCTCAGCCATTTTATGTAAGTGTGGACTATCTAACTTCTACAGATAATTCCTCATTGTCACCTGCTTGAAGAAAAGTCCTCATTTCCTATTAGCTCCTATTACATTTGTAAGGGAGCAATAGAAGGATGAGTGTAAGCTCATGGGAACTGGCCATGGCTCTTTAAAGAGATTACATCTGGCTATAGTATAGAGATGAGCATTGAATTGGAGGTTAGCCATGTTTATTTTTGCTAATCTTATGCAGAATTATGAATAAAATATCAATACAATTTCACACAGCTCCATCATTATACATTTTATGCAATCTTTATGTAATTAAAGATGTGCTCAAGCATCACTTTGATTTGAAATATTCATGTATCATGTATGTATACATGTACTTATATGTATATTTGTATATATATATATTTATATTTATATATATATATATAAATTAGCCCATTTACAGTTTTCTGGTATTAAAAAGAAATTATAATTTGTGTTTTCCTGAAATCTATTGGTAAGGTTGGCTTCGATGGACAAAGAATCTGATGAAAAAAAAAACTTTGGATTAGATTTTTGAAACTGTGAGACATAAACGTTCTCTTCCTATTGAACTCCTAGTTCAATTACATTTCTCTAGGCCTGCTGAAAATAGAAAATGCAGCGCTTAAATAAACACTTTTAATCTGTACAAAGCAAAACAGCAATGGAGAGCTCTACTCTACCATGGTCTTTTTACAGTGGTTTGTATTTATTCCAGCTCAATAGAAAAAGAAGCACAAATAATTAAGCAAAAATAAAAATAGAACCTATTTTTTTGTATCTTAGTTGATTATACAAATGCTGGTATTTGTTGGCATGAGGTAACTACTGCATACTGCAAAGGATATTTCAGAAATCTAAGTACTTGCTATTATTATTCTTTCAGGCAACCTAAATAAAATTTTTGTTTTTAGCTTCAGTAGATCTCACTGTGCTTTGTAAGAATGAGGAAGCTATTCATCAAATGCAGAAATTGATGTGGATATGTGAATTCTATCTTTTTTTTTAAGCAGTGCTAAGCATCAAAACTAGAGTATGGAAAATAAAGAGGGTACCATTTCTTCAGTGCAAGTTAGGCAGAGTTCTTGTAGAGCTCATAGGATAAACACTCTTCTTCCATTTCAGTAGCGAATTGGCTTAATCTAGGTTCAACTGAAACAAGTCAAAGTCCTAAAATTAATAAATTAATCACTCAGAAGGTGAAAGATATTCCCTAACACAGTTCTTTTTCCTTATAAAAGGATGACATTTTCTATACTATGTCAGCACCAATTCCTTTCCTGTGTTATGTAAAAGTCATTGCAACAATCTGCATCATTCAGTTCAGCTGAGTTTACAGCACTTTCTATGTGGAGAACGGAAACCCTTTGTTGGTGGCGTACAGCCAATGTCGTCACCACGGGCCTCAGCATGACATGTGACACTTGCTAGCATAAAGGAGGAAGTGACTTTGTAGTCATCCCGATGCATTCAAGCTTTTTACAGAATTTCCAGATACTTAAAATTTCTGCTTCTGCATGTGCCCAGAAAATGATTCAGTCTTCACAGATACTGGCATATTCCAGTCTAGATTGTTTTCAATTCACTCTGAGCTTGCTAAATTAGTCTTCTTCCAACAATCACTCAAAAGCTCAGTTGAGGAGGATTCTTCCACCTGCTTTTCTTACAATATCAAAAAAATGTGCTGTTTTACCTAACGGTTTAACTTAATATTTGGTCACTTCCTTGAAGCACTCTTTTGTACATAAGTGAAATGATTTGCCTGCATTTTGCCTAGTGAAAGAGGCACATAGATAGGTGCTGATTTCCTCTTCCAGCTGTTGTAATGTAAATTAGATAACCTGTTTACTTAGACTACGAGAGCGCTCTTCAGTATCTATTTAAGTATTTTTAAAGCATTTATCTAAACATATTTTTCAGTGTCAATTAGAGACAAGCAATGCTTTATTTTATATATTAATGGCAGAATTGTTGGTGATGCAAAAGTGGAAAGGGGGATGGAAATATTCCTTTATTCTTTATTCTTTAACTTTCTATATGCACTTTTTTTTCCCAGATTTGAATAAAAATAAATAAATCTTCATGCTGAAGCACCTTTTGCTGACATATGGATCTGATTTTCCCTAGTTCTCGGCAGGTAAAACCAAGTGATAAAAATTATTATATACTGAATGACAAGAGTGGAGAATAGTGTGAACAGAGCCCTAATCACATAATTTTGAAGTAGTATTTCCTTTGATGTAGCACTTGTTTTGGCAGGAAGGTAGACTCTTCTTTCATATTTTTCCCTTATCAGGTTTCTTTAGATTTTTTCCTATTGCTTTCACATTAAACTTTTAAATTCATAAGTAATTTTAGTATTTTTTCCTCTTCTTTTCAACTTTTCTTCCATTAATACCTGGTCAATAACAAAGACTTACATGCTTTATCCTCAGTGAGTACTAGCTTAAATTTTCTGAAAGTAGGAAGCATTGCTTATAGCAGTATTTATTTTTATTTTTCTTTTTTTTGTCAGGTGTGTGGAAAACTCCCTTGACTTATGATGGAGAACAATAAGATAAATGCATCCTACTGTGGTGCTGAAATGAAAGTCTGCTTTGATGCAGGATACTAGAGAGCACTGTTTCTGTCATAAAAGCTGGCAGCTGAGCTTTCATTACTCAATCACCAGAAATGACATACAGACAGGGACAAAGTCAGGAGAATAGATGAAGAGGAGATAAAAATCGCTAAATCAGAGAAAAAAATTGTGGTAAACCTGTGACCAAGGGGTAACAAATGCTAAAGACAAGGGAAGTAAATTCACCGGCCAAGGAATGTAATTCTGAATAGTAAAAATTCTGTAATTCTGAATAGTAAAAAATATTTCTCAAGAGTTGGGTTCACTAAGGACTGCAGCTAAGCTATTTTCTGTATGAGAATAATCATAATTTTTTCAGCATCAAAATGGATAAGAATGCATATATCAAACTCTCTCAGCTCCAGTGACTACTCTGGATCTCTGTAGTGCCCTAGGCTAAGTTTCAGGCCAACATTACTCTAGCTAAAATGAAATTAGCAGTATGGGCCTGATACATCTCCTCCTGAAATGAGGTATATGCTAACAAGATTGGATTTGGCCTGATATTTGTTTGTGAGAGTCAGTACACTGTACACATTCATTATGGTGCTTTTGGCATAAATCTACTTCACAACTAAACTTTTCATTTATATGAGAACTTATATAAATTTATATTTATACTTCAAAAGCTAACATGAGAAACAGATCTCTACCCCTGCCTAGCCATCCTAATTCATGAGCCCTAGAAATAAGTCAAAGCTTAAACCAGTATAGTTTTTCTTTGATATTTCTATGGATTTATTTCTATCAATTGTTAGAAGAATTTATTTTAAAAGAGAAAAGGTCCACAATAAACATCTCAACTGTTGCATTCCATAAACAGAAGCATACAAAAAAGTGTGTTTGTGAGATAAAATATTTAGGAGAGGCACCATATAAAAGCCCTGATTTTACCACTCCTATTTACACTAATTAGCATTTAACACAGAAAAAAATAGCCTCTTAAAAGGCTGAATGAACACTAGAGAGGAATAATATTGTAAGTCTCGGGTTCAGTACTTCAGTTGCACTTCAAGGACTACCAAAATATTTTTACTTTAATGATATTCTTCACATTCAGCAAAAGATTTCATCGCTCATAGTAATTAATTTCTGGTTTTACCTATGAAATAAGATGTTATTGTTTGAAACAGGTTTTTTAGTGGATGCTAACAGGCTTGAAAGTGGAGCTCATAAAAGTGAAGGCTATAATCTGAATTCTGTCTCCAGAACTCTATCTCCAAATTCTGTCTCAAGAAAAAAAAAAAAAAAAAGAAAAAAAAAGAGAGAGAGAGACAAAATTCAATCACAAAATCACAAGAAATGATTTTTCTGTGGAACTGGATAAATGGTCCAAAAAAGGATTACTGATCTGAAAGTAAGTTAGTCTGTGGCAAAAATCTCTGCACTTGGATTGTTCTTTCAAAGATGTGCCTATGCAAAAGTTCTCCACATTCCTAAGGCAAAATTGTTCCTCATCTGCTGCTTTTACTATGGATGTAGAAGTTAAATTTCAAAACTATGTTTTAATATTGCAAATGTGTTTAGATTAATGACATTTACAGGGAGTGTAGCTAAAACTATTTCTTAGTTTAGGAAATCAAGGCATAGATGACTTGCTTATTTACATATAAATTATATTAAATTTGTTTACCCGACATTTTGGCCCCATAGAACATTAAACAAAATTAAACCTTACTTTTCCTAGAGGGAGAAATCTCAGTGGTTTTTGTTGTTTTATTTGTTTCTAGAAGACACTTTGGGCATCATTAGAAGTGTGAAGACTCAATATCAGGAAGACATTTAGTGTTTAGAATTATTGTAGTTCAGGTCCCTTGTCTCAGGTTGTTACCTCTGAATATCTCCATCTTTCCACAAGCATCCTTGCTGACTAAGTCACACAAAGGTAGATGAGGAAAGCTGTGAAATAAAGTCAAATTTCATAATGGGAAGAGAAAAGAAAGTGAATTTAGAGACTGTCCTTTCTACACAGGAATTTAAGCTCTAAAGAACTGGCCATGCAAAAGGAACAAATGTGTTTCTCAGAAGGCATTTAACCTGGAAGTTAGTCAATGTCAACAGTAAATGTCCAAATATCATTGTTTGCTTCCAGTAAATGTGTAACACATTTCGTTGTCTTTGTTAAATCTGTGCATACAGTTCAGTGGAGACACAACAGGCTCAGGGTCAATATTCCTACCAAGTTTGAAGAGATATAATATTTAGATTAGAAGTAACAGTCTGCATGACTAATTAGAATTTTCTCTTAGAATGGGCTTTCATGTGCTTGAGTTTGTTGTACATAAGATTTAAACAGTATCTGTCTTGAAATGAGAGAATATTTAGCCAAACTGTTTTAAGAAAATTATCTGCAATCACATAATGGTTTCAGCGATCAATATTTTATACTTAAGAAGTTTTGTATCAGTCAAACTATTTGCAGTTTTGGTGCATGGCTTTCATAGCATTGACATACTGTGATAATAATGCATTCAAATAGACATATAATAACATCCTTCTATAAACAGCATGGCAGGGATGAAAGAGATACTTAATTTTCTTTCCCGTTCTGGTTAACAATTTACTAATCTGTGTTAAATTACAAGCATATGACAGTATTGAAAGGTTTTTTTCCACAGAGTTGTTGGGGCAGTCAGGCCTTATAAAACCTCAGTTTTGAAAATTTGCTTTGTAGATCACTTCCCCTTGGTTTTACATCAGTTGCTGATTCATTTCAACTGATTTTTTTACTTAAATCAAATAACAGTCTGCATTATTATATATCATTATGAACTGGAGATGCAGAATAGAGCATAAGAGAAAATTTTATTTGTTAAAGTAGAATTGCTTTCCTTCAGTACTGGCTCCCATGCTCTGTCCACAGTAGATTTACATACTGGAATAACAAAGATCTCACCAAGTAGTGGAGAAATACCCCCCAAATCTGAACACTTAAAACCAAAGACATTTTCTATGGATTCTAATAATCTCAAAATTATAGGGAGAAGTTTTCTGTAAAGAATGCAATAATTTGCATTTACAATCCTCATGGCTTACTTCATCATCTTACTCTCAGCTGTCAAAGAATTTGAAATGGTTTTTTGAAATGATTTTTTTTTAATGACCCCTTACTTGTTCATAAAATATTAGGTCATAATCTAGCAAATATTTAAGAACATTCTTATTCTGATTAACCACATCCAGTGCCATGGAAACATCTTAAGCTGAGCACTGAAAATTAGTAAAGAAATAATATCTTTTATAACCTCAGCTAAGATAATTGGAAGAACAGAACAGAACAGAACAGAAAACCTTTACTTTCAGATCTGCGGAATATATTCGCAAGCCTTTTTCAGTACTGGAATAACTTTGCATTTGGTCAATTCTCTTCTTTATTTTTTATTTATCTCCATTATTGCTTGAGGATTTGAATCTTTTTGATTAAGTAATAGGATAAAAATTTCAGTGTTGTTATGAAAGTGTGTTTTGTTTTGTTTAAAATTTTTACATTAAAAAAAAATAAAATTTTGAGCATTACAAACTGCCATTCAGATTCCATGAAGATGCAAATAATGTTCTTAGATAAGATGAGTAAAAGTGCAGTAGAAAGTGTTCTAGCTAATTAAATGCATTCTGGGAGATTTCAGCTTTGCTGGCCAAACACAGCCTTGAGATCCTAAAATTACCAAAATGTCTTTCTGGAAGCAATGAAATTGTAAGTTACTTTTTTTTTTTCCCCAGTATTATTTTCTAAACCAAGTTTTTGAAAACAAAACAAAGCAAAACAAGAAAGTATAAACACACTCTTTACAACTTAGGTCATATGTATGATATACTAAAGAAAATATATCAATATCCAAATAACCAACCTGATTGTCTTTAAAGAACTATAGGATATGATCTTACTAGAGAAATAATGCATAATCAAGTAAATAAATAATGTAGGACATTTCTGATCAAAATATTTATTCTAACTAACAATGAAGCACTTGAGCACCTTGCATTTGTAAATGGAAGACTGAGGCAATCATCAGTCTTCTATCATCTATGGAAGGCTTCCATAGATGTTGACTATTATACCTGTCCACACTGTAGTTGTTAGCACTTCCTTCTGTGTGCAAGATATAGAACACTTGTTTAGATAAATAACTATCTTCCCTTTAAAACATTCAGACAGTAGTTTTTCACCACCTACTGTTTTAGGTATACTCACACAAGTCACAGTGATAGGTAATTTTAGGAGATATTTAGATAGAAAATTATGCAATTCCTAAAAATAAAAGCATTTGACAATACTTAAAACTCTTTTTAGAAAGATTCCAGACACCTCAGAATGTGAAGAAGGATACTTTAGAAATACTCTAAGAAGTGCAGAATTCTCCTTTGCACCAAAGGACTTACTTCTTTATAGAATCTTTTCTCTCTGGTGAAAGAAAAGAAGTAAGATTGTTTGGCCTCACTGGAAATAGATTTTCAATATGTACTGAAGTCTAGAGGGTAGGACATGGATAACAAAGAGTTTATTTTCCTTCGCTCCTTTAACTGTCAATAATACACAGAAAGCTTTCTGAAAAAAAAAAGCCCAATTAAAAATAAGCTATAGCATCATTAAACAAACCATGTATGTGATGAAGACCTTATTAAAAGCAAAGAGAATAAGCTGGTTTTTTCTTTTTTTTTTTTTTTTCCCTTTGACTGTGGTTACACACTTTCCTGAAAAAAAATCATGTTCTATGGCAAAATTTTAACACCTAAGGACATGCTGAGCTAATGAGAGTGAAAAGAAAGCTAATTCAGAAGCCAGCCAATTATGACACCAGTATACCTTTATTTCTCTTGTGCAGAGGATAAACAGGTTGGGAAAAGGCTAGGAAAAGTCTGAATTCAACAGTAAGTCTCCCCTCTGTGCCTACCTCACACTCCACAACATTTATCAAATCTCATGATATTCACTAGGCAGCAAGCAACAAGGACGTTCAAGGACAGCTTGAACAAGAAGACAGAGTAGAAAAGGTATGTCTCAACTTGAAGGAGAGGCAAGCTACTGATTCAGAACACTGTAGAGCTACAGTGGTGCTGCTTAAGATGAGCTTGCAGTGCATTTTCAGGGTATTAGACTGTATTTTTCTTGCTAAAAACTAGTAGCTGAAATGGTATGATAATTTAATAGAGAACTTGTTAAAATTTCAAACATGAGATTTTAAAGTTGTACTCATGGAGTACATAAACAAAGTAAATTTGGATGCAAAGAAAGAAGTGGTGGAATTTTAATCTGACATCATTATTTCTTCTTTTCTTCATGTCTACTACAGACTTGAGATCACAATTTATTTTACCTCAGTCATTTATACAGCCTTACTAGTTTTATAAAATTGAATAAGATTGCTCACAGATTATATGTACTCAGGTAAATCCAGATAGACTAAAATGTTTTTCAATATTTACATGTTTGAACTTTGACATTTATATTTAATCTTTTAATTGTTTAAATATTATATATTACAATTTGACAAACAGTCTACTAAATCTTGGAGTGAAATAATTTTATTGTCATAGGTAGGTAGGTAGGTAGGTAGGTAGATAGATAGATAGATAGATAGATAGATAGATAGATAGATAACCATCTTCCTAGATTCTATACTTGCTTTGCTATGCACTTACCAATTTGCTTTTTCTTAACAATAAAACTTAGTATATATGTGAATTTGTACATTTAATCTATGAAACATAGGAATGGATAATGCACAGTGAATCAAGTCAAAGTTAGTGAAGTTCTGTCTGGATGTATTTTTTTTTTCTTTATATGAGGATATTAAACAACAGGCAACTCTATCTACCTGTCCTCAGAAGAAAATGCAGGAAAGTGTAAAGAGATAAAAGATTATAAATTTAAGAAGGAAAATAGCAAAAGAAAGGGATTTATGTAGTGTTCACCAACAGCAGCACAGATGCTTTGCATCCCTAGGAACATTTTTCTTAAAAAAAATGGAATTGTTCAGAATAGGCTGAGAAATTTTGCCGTTATCTTAAAATGGCACTGCTAATCCTTATGTTTATGGATTATATTTAATAATTTACCGTGAGACAAAGAAATGAAAAATAATAGACAGAAATTATTTTAGTAAAGGTCCATAGAAACACAGGATACATCCTAGAATCCTAAACAAATAGAAATAGATACTGTTACTGGGCAATAACTGTCTAATCTAAGATTCACCTAACCTTACTTCTGAATACTCAAGTCTGAACTACTGACCTTAAATTGCCTTTAAAGATGCAGAGAAAAGGCATGTCCAATAAAGAGTCAATAAATTAACATCTCCGAATTTCTAGATTTAGAAATAAAAGACAGGTGTCTAGCTTGTGACTTGAAGTTCTAAAATTAAATAAATCTACCATATAAACTGCAAAATACTCTTAAAGCAAACTGTGTGAATCAAAGCTTTGGCTAATTTGAGTAATATTTGCAACCTTTAGTGAAAGGGTCATATATTTTATATTGGAAAATTTTAACAGAAAAAAAACCCCTAAAATGAAATTTGAAGTCATCTCTGCATTTAACAGCTTTCAGCATCACAACATTTTTTTCTCCTGTTTTTCCATAAAAGAAATAAATCTTGAGTGTTCCCTCAAAAATGTACTTAGATTAGTAATAGAACACTGTCCTTGCTTCTATTTTGTTTCTGTATTTTATTTGACAATAATATAATTTTCCTTTCATTTTTAATTTTATTAAATCAATAGCAGTCATTTTAGAATAACTGACATGGAATGAGATCTACAAAAACCAGCTGATATTAGACACCAGGCATTTATAAAACGCAGATCAATGTACAATTAATATTTCACAGTAGGGTAAAAAATGAAGCGGTTTCATTTTTCTATTTTGAAGATATCTTTAAAAGTAAAGTTGTATAAATACAAGAAATATTTATTAGAAATGCATTACGGATGCATTAGACCAAAAATCTTTGCTTGCAATGGGATATATTCTCATCTGATAAAAATCCATATAGATAAAATTTGGTGAAGCTGAGCCTATTTGTTTACGAAGTGTTTTGCAACAAATTATCTTTTCTACATTGTTTATCCAAACCTAACAGTAGACATCTTAATATAAAAGATTTGTTAACAGTTTGTCATATTTTTCTTCTTCAGCTGCCATAATGATGCTAAATCTTTTTCTTTTGCCCCTATTCCTCTTGCTCTTCTTTTCAGTCAACATTGATTGAAAAATGAAATATGAAAGGTTCAGATGAATATGAAAACCACATTTCTTAGGGCTGTCATACAAAGACATACAAAATTTTCCATTTGCCCAAACAGCTGGAGACATAGACAGATCCCTGTCAGGAACTGTCATCTTTCTTTACCCTTGATGGAAGATTGAAGAGGTCCATAATTTTCCATGATTACATTAAGAAATTATACTGTAGCAAAAGACATTCTTCAAACATGTAAGGAACAACAAGTATTGAGTACTATAGTTTGCTGCCTGTCCATAATTAATGACAAGAAGTATATGAAAAGAGATCTGAAAATGATTCCAAGAAAATTTTCAGAGGAACAGAATTCTCCAATTAAATGGTATATAATGGTATATAATGATTTTTCCCCCTATTTCTTCTCTCTCTTTCATGCCTGGACACAAACAAAATGCACAGAAATACAACTAATTCTGAGCTGGGAATCAAATATTGTTAGAGCAGGGATTTGAGGCTGGTGGAAAGCAATCTTGCATTTCTGGAAAATGAAAATACACTATAATTATTTTGGAATTTTTCAAATTTAAATATATAAATAAATTACAAATATTTTCTCTAGGTAACAAAATTTTATATTCTCTTTATTTTACCAAGATCAATAAGAATGACAAAGCCACTTGTGAGCATCATGATATTTTGTATCTAAAATTGCAAATGGCTCTTTTACAATTTGAATTTCTACAATTTCTTCTCCCTCAAAATAATCTTATGTATTATCTCATCAAGTTTACACAAATTCTTTTAACATAAGGCTTCAATCAGTCACCTAGAGGTTGCAGAGTTACTATTTGCAGTGTTCTGTTTACATGAATATTTGAAAGAACCTTCTTGAATATCACAGAAAAGTAAATAACAGAAACGGACTGGGAGGAGGAGTCAAGTCACTCCTGTAGCAACAATCCAATGAATAAAGACCAAGAGAGAGAGGTCGCATTTAAACTAGCATTGTTTTAAAGTCGATAAAAGCACCAGGAGGTCTAAAAGATATATCGTTAGGATACATTGTGCTACAATACTTCTACTAAAAATAGCTAAATGTACTAATTAAAAAGCCAGATTAGTTAGGACAAGTTTTAATTACCTTTTTTGCTACAGACTAGATCTGTCATATTCATGAAATAATAACCAGCTTTGTTCTCTCTGCAGGCTTCAGGAGGTTTCTTATCGTACTCAAAAATAACATTATGATGAACAGAGGGAGGATCACTCTACATTGGATGCATGAAAAGAACACATGAGAAATACATGTTACTGTTTCTTTATTGCCTTCATGACTTTCAGAAAAGGGGAAAACGCTTGTACAAAGATACAAAGCATATACATAACCATCACCTTTAGCTACTACCATAAATTTCCTGTTCTACAAAATCTCTCTATCAATCAATCTCTATCTATATCTACACCAATATCAATAAGAATAATCAGAAAACAACTGTATCAATTGCCTTAGGCAATCATTAAATACTTCTTAACATCCTAGATGCTCTTTGTGACTAAATTTAGGCTTTTTAGAGGACAACTGCAACAATACTATCCAAAACAAAACACAAATTATAAAAGATTCAAAGAATGAAGAATATCTAAGTTTAAATAACTTTAAAAAAAAAGTTTTAGAAGTGTTTGGGAGTTTTGATCAAAAAAAACCCATTTAGCTAATGTGAATATAGTTCAGATTACTAAAATTCTGCTATTACACTAAGATTTGATAACATCAATTTATGTATAAAATTGATGGAGTTTCCTATTAAAAAGGAAATAAACCATTAGATATTGTATAAATCAATAAAGTCAAAGCAAAGCTTGGACTTTTTTTTTTTAGAGCTTCTTAGGGATAAAGGTGATTTATTTAACATTTCAGCTTTATTTATCAATTAAAATAAGTTCTGTTTTCACAATTTACTGTCGGATCAAGAGTAATAGAGGATAAATAATTCTGCAAACAAATACCTTCATAAAGCTATAGCAAAACTAGATGACCTCTGCTAGGTTAGACCATTCACTATAGGATGGTTATTTCTATACCTCTTCTAGCACAAAATATTTTGTGATTATTTTTTCCAAAAAAGGCAGGTCAAGTAGTCTAAACTAACTAGTAGGTATATCAGCCTTTTTGTTGACTTTATGTAAACTAGGATACAGACTGCTCACAGATGTAGATAATAGTCTTCCGGCTGGTGTTAAAGACTTTAACTATAGCATCTGTTTGCAAAGTGAGTACCTTTTGATAGTGAAAGGGTAGGTTCTTACTTTCATTATTTTGAAATGTGGAGAGAAATTACTAAAAAAAATTGGAATTTAATGAAAACTGAGTATCTTTAAGCTCCATATAAGGCTTAACCTGTAAGCACTACCACAGATTTTTAACTTCATGACCTGACTATATTCAATGGATAAGAGTTTAAAGTAAAATAACTCCATGTCAAAATTGACAGTTGAGGCACTTGTTAGGTTTCAAAATATAGTATTCTAAGGCACAAGTATGAATTTAATAATTGGTTTGCTCTCTGTGTACATATGGGTGTATAGCAGCAAGTGTGCACATGAGTCAAACACTCTACTGTACACAGATATATACATATATATATATCTCCAACTGATTTTTAAGCTTTTTTGGGTTTTTAGAAAGAATGACATCTTGGTCTTTTTTTTTTAATTTTTTTTGGTTGCTTGTTTAAAGGCACATACATTGGAAATGAATCTCACAGTAAGCATATGTAACAGTTGGTAGTTAAAGTGATAGCCATGCATTTTCATGTTCCATATATTATGCATTCATTTCATTGTTATGTGACCACCTGCAGCAGCGTCTCATGAGTGTTGAGGCCAAATCAGTATGTCTTGACAAAGAGGAGCTTCCTGGTGGCCAGGACAATGTGCCCAACGACTATATTCCTTTCAAAAGTGCTTGGACACCTTTAACGGCTGCAAGTCCTAATAATCTCAGTTTTTTATCTTAGCTTTTTTTAAAAAACAATGGCTGCTCCAACAGCAGGCTGCCCTTATGAATCCAGGGTTAATCTAGATGGAAGAGTGCCACCTAATGATCTGTAGGTAAGCACAGGCTCCAGCCTTTTTGTCTTTCTCAATTTTTTGCATTCTCCCTTACTCAAAGGCTTCATAGAGATTCAGTAGTGGCTGGTTGATTTCACAGTTGTT
This sequence comes from Eudromia elegans, assembly GCA_003342815.1. Classification (NCBI taxonomy): domain Eukaryota; kingdom Metazoa; phylum Chordata; class Aves; order Tinamiformes; family Tinamidae; genus Eudromia; species Eudromia elegans. The sequence goes on along the minus strand of PTEX01000355.1, from coordinate 146,334 downwards.
TGTGTTTACAGACACAAATATGGAGTTGTTTGTATTTAAAAGCAGAATACGGAACAGTGATCAGCTTTTAATTTAGCTTTTTTAGCTAAAAGCAAGCTTGAGAAGTATCACAAGCTGCCTTTGAAGAGCTGTTGAGTATAGCAGCCAGGGGAAGGCATCAAGGGAAAAAAATGGAAATTCTTAAGTGTAATCGTTTGCTTTGCTAAATGCATGGGAGTTAGGCAAGAAAACAATGACAGAAGGGTGGGGTGCATGCATGGGGAAAATACTGCATTTTAACAGTGGCTTGACAGAGAAATGTGCTTCCTCCCCCACCATGACCCTGAGAATTATTTGATGGAATGAAAGGATAAATACTTTCACAGTACATTTAAAAACTTTCATGTAAATTACAAAGTTGTATTCAATAGGAGTTGTATTTTAATGTATTGAGACATTGCAGGGAGTGTCAGTCACATTAATACATGCCTCGGGTGGTTGAATGTTCAAGCACTCCTTTTCTCCCATTGCACCAGAGGAATGTGTTAATGAGTCCGTAGAACATAATGCTGTCATATTTTAATGGTATGTTAATTTAAATGGCTGTGGAACAAATCCTGGGGCTAGGAAGATAGCATGAAGCCAAATAAAGCTGTGCATTTTGTCTTGATCCCTTGGTCACACAGGCCTACTTCTCTTAAGTGAGAAATTTCTAAAGACACCTTGAGGTAGGAAGAGCTATGCAACTACCTTATTCTCAGTTACCTTGTCTTCAAGGAGCATGATTTTTTTGGCAAACCTACTGCTATACAGAAAGTTGAAGGATGTTTCAAAACTCCTCTTTGTTATGTTTTTTTCCTGCTAAGAAGAGAAAGATGACAAGGAAAAAGATTAAAAGGCTGAACAACAGCTTGCTCTCCTCAGCAGTTCAAATGCAGCCTTTCAGCAAATGTTGCAAGCCCTCTTTTCAAAATGCATTTTATTCTAAAGCATTAAAAATATGAAGACTCATTCTGTCTTTAGCATTCCCACAGATACAGTACAGGTACTGCTGAATACCAGTCCAAGAACATCTTGAATTATGTTGTGCTTGCTATAGAGTGATGATGATTTGGCTAAATCCTTCTATTGTGAACCAAGCTTGCCCAATCAAGGTTTAGCAGATAAAGGAAACACTTGGCTCTACACTGCTGACATCAAATTCCTTCACTTTCTTTGGTGCTTAAACAGGGATATTGCCATGAGTCCCAAGACCGTCTCCCATTCAGGATTTCTCAGAAGAGTTGTAAGTATAGCATAAGGCATGTCTGAACAGATCTCAGTTTCCATTTTAGAAGCAGGGCAGTGAAGATGAGAATGAAGACATTCCCAAAGACAGTAGTTGTTGTCCCAGTCTGGACATTTGCATGAATATTACATGTTCATGAAGTATCTGCAAAACATCATAGGCACCAGCTTCATTTGGTGCAACATATATCGCAGAAGCCCTTGTGACTCACCAGAAAATCCATCTAGCACTTATACTGAACAGTATTCTGCTTTAAGCCCATTCCCATGTCCATACTTTCCTTTTTTCAGAGAGTATTTTGCCTATCAGTGCACTGATTAGGACACTTTCTGTGACAAGCTACCATTTAGGGAAACTGCAAAAGGACAGGAACAAGAGGCTCCAAAAGTCCCTGTGGCCTTGGCTAGGCAGAGCCTGTAATGCTTGTGCTAAGCAAAGGTGCAGTATTGACACAGAGCTTCCAGCTCCCTTACCTCCAAGCTGATGGAGGTATCTTGTGTCCACCACCTGCCGTTCAGCCACTCTTTTACATTTAGGTTGACCAGGCGGCTAGCAGCTGCTACTTGTGTCACATCTTTTCCAAGCAATGTTCTTCCTTCTCATCCACCATAAGGATTCATGCATGACCACAGGTTAAACTTCCCAAGGGTGAGCTTCTGAAGCATCTCATGCTGCTGGTTTAAGCACTGTTATACTTTTTGCTCCTTGCATTGGAGTAAGACTGGCTTATTTTATCAGAGATCATTTAGTCCACAGCTAGACAGCTAGTGAACTCTCATGAGGCTGTTGTGGGTCATATTTCCAGAACTGAGGTCCTAAATTCTCCTTCCATATAAAGAAGAGACTGCAAACTTGTGCTGTGCTTTGTAATACATTCAATATTGTCAGAAACAAATAGACTCAATATTCACTGTAATGGTGTCAGAAAGCTGCACATCTTGCCTGAGTCTAGAGTTTCTGAAGAGCACATAGTGATTACAAAAAAAGTATTGGAGCAGGGTATGTGTGAACTGTTCTATCTGTCCTCATGAGTGTGAATCAAAACCGGCAATGTCCTCTGATCTTTCAAGGTATGATGGAAATTTAGGTAACGTAGAAATCAGAGGAATCAAAGTTCAGCAACACAAGAAGGGAATGGACACATATATGTTGGCTTCCAATACATTTAACAGGAAACATCAAGCAGCAAACTTGTCTATTTTACTCAGTTATCATGTCTTTTACATTTTTAATAACTCAGAAGAACACCTTATATTCTATGATTCTATTTTCTGAAATGAAGCCCTGTATTTACTTTATTCTCCATGCCTCAGCTGTTTAGCCTTCCATTCAGTGTGGCCTAATGATAAAACACACAAATAATTTGACAAACATTACAGCCGCAGACTTGTACCCCCAAAGACAAAGGTATCTCTGTCTCATAAGCACGTTTTACTTGTTGCTTTGTACCAGCTTCTCCCACAACGGAATGTATAAGCACCCTACCCTTTCCATCTTGTCTCCTCCCTAGTTTCTGGCTATTTTAGTAAAAAATGGTGTTTGCGCATGTGTGCATTTTGGGTTTAAAATCAATGAAGTCTGAGCTACAATAATTTCAGACGAGAACTGGGACTTTCCTGAATTTCATTTTTTCCTTCCAGACCTCTGCTCCTAATGACAAGCATGCTCATTTTCAACACATCTTTTTCCTCTGCCTTCCTGTGCTCTCTATAAGATCCCCTCTCCACCTCCATTTGAATTCATTACTTTCCCTGACAAATTATAATTAACCAAGCTTTAAAAAAGATACTCACCACATCATTACAAGCACAAGAAGGAAAAAAAAAGTACAGTTGTGAGAAAAAAAGATGATTGATTACAACCTCTTCTTCCCTTCTTGACCAAACAAATGAGTTATCAATTTAGCTTTGATATACTTTTTCTTCAGTATTCATGAAGCTGGATGCTCACTGACAGACTACTGCTATGGATTTATTCATGCTGTGGCCTTTTGGGGAGGAATAAAACTTTGGGAAATATTTTTAATTAGATTTTTTTCCTTACTGCTATGGACAAAAGTTTTCCCTCTAAAGACTGAGATCCCTTTCTGTCATAATTACCTCTGAGAACATCTTCATATATGGCTGCAGGGGAAATCAAGAACATGAAGTGTCAAAATTAATAATCTCAAATAATAAAATAGTGTTAAAGACTGCTCACTTTTTCCTAGCTCAAACAGGTTGCCTGGAGAGATTATGGAGTCTGGAAACTTGGAGTTATTAAAAACCTGAATGGGTAATCTATCCTAGAGAAGCTGTGGCAGGTCCTCCTGCTTTGAGCAAGGAAGTTTAACTAGAGAGTCACAAATCTTCCTGTTACTCTGTGAATCACAATAGCCTTAGATGCCAGTTAATACTGATTTTAGTCATACAGAGGAGTTATTTCTTGTATGATATCTTGTTGCTATGTCTAGACTCCTATCAGCTCTTCATACCCTTAACACTTCATATTAGCCTCAAGCAGAGATTATCTCTAGAGGTAGGCATGTGTTTTGATGGGAAACACAAGTTCAGTCTGGAAGAGGGCAAAAAAGTGACTCTTGATAAATATCCCTTGTTGGTGAAGACTTCCAGTTTCAGTCTCTTGTCTCACTGAAGAGGGCAGCACTTTGACTCAGAAGAGAGGAAGAAATTAAAATTGATTAATGGTCATTAAAATGTATCAGCCAAAGTGGCACAAACTTACTGACATATAACAGACTATTTATTATTTAACTATGTCCTGAAATGTAGGAATAAATAGGAGATGCATGAGTCTTTCTCAATCTTTGTGTCTACATCATCTCTGTAATAATTCAGACAAAACAAGTTAAGCAAATACTTGAAGGGCATGAATTAAAATCCCTGAGCAACAATCCCATATACAACCAGAAGTATGTCATATTTAGTGTACACTTTCTGATGGAAAACATCCATTTACTGGGCTTTAACATTAGTATAATTTAAAATAAGTATGTTAAGCTCCTTGACAACTTTCTTGGATGGTCTGTTTATAGAAACAAGCTGTTAAAGGAGTTCCTCTCAATGGAATCTCAGTACAGAAGCTAGGAGAGGAATTAAAGCGTTTCTTGACCATAGTTAACTACCTAAAAAGAAAACAGAGTGAGTACATAATAGTGCAAACAGCTTATGCCTAAAAATTGTTTCCCTTTTGGAGATGCAATAGAGACTAAAATAATTGAAAACGCTGCCTTGAGTTTCACTGACTCTCATTGAACAGAGTGGATGTTGTAACAAAAGTGAACAATGAGACTCCTCAGTAACAGGCTATGATCTTTGTTATCTCACATTTTTTAAGAAGTAAATATATTTGTCTCAATGTTGTAAGCATCACGACAGATGTAATATAAAGGTATAAGAAGAGATCCATATGCCGATTAAAAAAATAAGATTTTAGGTTTATTGTTGGACCTAATGGCAAATTTCTTATTTGCTCTTCAGTGTTAGAGAATTTACTATACCACTGGTAGGTGTTTCTATTTTTAAAAATTGCTGAATATCCATATAAAGATACTAATAAAAAGAATTATACAAGCATCAACAACAAAAATTAAATTTCTTTTATGCCCATAGAAATTTCTTCTGGTGAATAGTTTATTTTAGCATACCTTTGGAATCCAATGAATTACATGTAGGAACACAGACATAATTTTGTAACAATGTAGAACAAATCTTTTTCTATTATTATTTTCCAAAAAAAATTGCTAGTATTTCTTGCTACTATTTTGGTTTTGTCTCTGAGGCACTTCAAAATCATTGAGATGAATGAGAAAAATCAATGGAGTGATCACTGACTGAACATATTCACAGCAAAATTATGTTAGGAACATGCCCTGATAAAGGACCAACTATAACTGCATGCGTAGACGGCAATCAGCTATATCAAGCAGCTACTTTTTTAGTACAATTGCAGTGCAAGCAGTGGTTTAGGGATATAGCGGCTTCACTTTCTGACTCAAAAAATATTTTTTTCTACATTAATGTTTTGTAAATATCCTCTTCAGGCATTGCAAGATACCAAGAACTGTTGGAAAAACACTTTTCTTATGTAGTTCCTCATTTCCTATGTTTTCAAGTTGACTTGAACTTACTTTTTTTCATACTATATTAACTGTAGAAATAAACTCATTATCACTTTAGACATGTCATTTGCCGTCTATTCCTGTGCTTTTCTTCCAGATTCCCCTCTAGTCAAGGGAGTGAAATAGGTCTTTTAGAGGTGACATTCACGTAAGATGTCCTACACCAGGATGAGATGAATCATTTTGTAACACCTCCTATTTCATCCTAGTGTCTACAAAGAGAGTTTGGATAATGAGTTCAAGTACAGATGACCACAGTCTAAACACCTAAAGTTATATGTGATTAGTTCCACCCTAATTGCTGGAGTTAGCATTGTAAATTGCAGGGGCAGAGAATTTGTTTTAATTATATTGCAACTTCTTCCTGGTATGCATCTTGTCAAATCTTTTCTTTTTAAAACAGTTCAAATAACTGTTCAATCTCTGGGCTTCTGAAAACCAAAGCAGTATTCTCTCTGAAATTAATGATTCTCATGCATGTATTTAAATATAGTAAAATATGTATTTATATGTATTTTATTTATATATATTTTATTTATATATATAAAATATAAAAATATCTTTAAAATTAAAGATAGTTTTGAGAATGTCTTTACCTTATCTTTTAAGAAACTGTCTCTTTTATATACATTTATGAGTCTTGGCACTATTTCCATCATTAATGATACAGCACTGAAACAGATTTTGATTTGTGGAGAAGTACATTAGGATTTTATTTTGTTTGGAAGTTTTGGTTGGTTGTTTTTTAACATAGACATTTCTATTTACAAATCATAAAGTCAAATTTAAGCTTGATATTCAGAACAGCTCAATAGTAACATCTTTGCTATTTATTTCTGCTATTCTGTTTTTAATGTAATGTCAAACCACACAAAATAAATATGTGAGAGGAAAGACATTGTGGAAAAGAACTGCGAGGAGGTGAGAGAAGAGGGAGGAAAGAAATGTCCTGAAAACCCATTCAATTTATAAACTTTAGTACCTAGCACTGTAATTCCCTCTCCGTTGCATCTCTGTGAGTCAGCAAGATGCATACTCCATATTGGGAAAATATCTGTATGATGCAGTGTGAAAGTACTGACTAGAGATAATGAAATTACTGCAAACTTACGAAGTGTTCATTGACTTCTGAATTCCAAACAATGAAAAAATACATTGCACATAAACTGCTTTCTGTGCTAAAAACTAACACTTGATACAATTATAAAGTCCTTTCTTTCTTTCTTTCTTTCTTTCTTTCTTTCTTTCTTTCTTTCTTTCTTTCTTCCTTTCTTTCTT